>PVJA010004429.1:0-86188 GCA_004027025.1 Myocastor coypus | reverse complement strand
ATATGTCAACTTTCAAAGAAAAAAAGGGGGAAAAGAAAAAAAAAAGTAATGTGGATTTAGAAAGGTTAATGTTTAGTTGTTTGATCAATCTTATATACCTATATGTATTAATCTAAACTGATCCGATGATGAAAATATGTAATATAACCATTGTTAAATTTAAACAATAAAAGAATTGAAAAAAAAATTAAAAAAAATAAAAAAAAGAAAAAAAAAGAAAAAAAATCCTTCCCTTCCCCCGTGGGAAGGCTATGGTAGACGCGTCACTTCAGCGAGAGTGTGAGCAACAATATTACACAGGAAACCCAGAGTTTGCATTTTATGAATAACCCATGAGTTCTGTCTAAAAATCATGGAATATTTCTCTTTGTATTTGGTACAGAGTCTATAGGGTCTCATTCCATAGATTAGACTCATAATAATCCTCCTGTTTCCAGCCTCCCAAGTGCTAGGATTATAGGTGCGCGCCACCAGGCTCAGTCTGTGAGGTACTTCTTTAGGAAGGTAGGAGAGAGGTTTTGACTTTAATTTGCTTTTGGTGAAGAAATGTTCCTGGCACCTTAGTGAATTTTAGAGGTTATCTCTTTAGCTGGATTATCCTTCAGATTGTGATTTAGTTCATGCTTCTTGAGCCCTATGGTAGTGTCTGTCAGAGTGATGTCTGCAACGCTGCTCTGAGCTTCATGAGATGCAATCCTTGACAGGTCAGCAGATGTCACAAAGGAGCCTGACTGAGCATCACTGGGGAAGAGGAATGCAGGTCCACTGGCGAAGAATGGGCTGTGAACATTTCTGAGGACGGTTTCAGGACTTTGTAATTCTGGATAATACTAAATTCTATGTAACTGAATATTACTTCATAATATTTATTCTAAAAGTTATGTTGAGGGGCCAGGGAGATAGCTCAGTGGAATAAGTGCTTGCCTGGTAAGCTCAAGTTCCTGAGTTCAATCCCTGGTACCACACACACACACAAAAATAATAATAATAATAATAAAATAAATAAATAAATAAATTATGTTGAAATGAATATGCCTTTTATAAAACATTTTCATTGCCTGTTGACTCTTTAAGTATACTTTTTATTTTACATTTTCGTTTAAAATAGCCTGAGGGACCAGTGAGATAACTCAGTGGCTTAAAGCACCTGCTTAGGCAAGCTTAGGCGAACATGGGGACTGTTGTTTGATCCCTGGCACCACATACTGTGACAGCCCCGCCCCTAGGGTGGGCTCAGTTGGTCACAAAAAATAAATTAATAAATAAGATGAAATAAGATAAAAAACATAGACAGAGAGAAAGAGATGGAGAGAGAGAGAGAGAGAGAGAGAGAGAGAGAGAGAGAAAGAGAGGAGAGAAGCTGAAAAGCTTAAAGTGGTTTAGAAGTTATGATTATTTTTCTTCCCTTTTATTTTTCTTTTGTACATGTGGATACCAGAAGATTATCTGCTTGATTAAATTAAACCAATTAGGTGAACACTAATATTACCATAACTGTGTTTGTAGCACTAATTGCTTATTGAGTATTAAAATAGTGTTCGTCTGTTTGAAAGTAGGGAAGCTTTACAGATCAGAAAAAGATCTGGATGTTATGGTCACAGGTGTTGTAGAGGTGGGGTCCAAACAACGGGGTATTGCAAGCTCCATTGGTCCTCACTTGGTCCCTGTTGGGTAAAAGCAGTGCTTCTAGCTCCATCTGCGCCCCTGCTTGAGGGAGAGAGTGCGGTGACTGCACGCTACCCATATGTCTAAAAAGCTCACACAGATCTGACAGAAGTATGTCCAAAAAAAGCAAATTACCCGTGTACACATACTGAAATCTCAAAGAAAGAAAAAAAAGAAAAAAGAGCATTTCTTTGCCATGCTGCTCTTAAAGCAGACGTTCAGTGAAATCCAGAGAGCACATGTCTGCTCTCATAGGAGCAACTGTGAACAATTGAAAGAGAAAACAGAACATATGACAAAACAGCCACTTCTCCAGACGCACGAGAAAGCTAAAACACTGTAGCTGGTCCAACACTTCTGTCAGTGGGTTTAACTGTGATACTGATGCAGGAAGAAAAAACTGGTCTGGGGTGCATGACCTCCAATAGGGAACCTCCAAATGGTATAGGGAAAACTGATCTCCAACCTGAAAAGTACCTGGGATGAGTTTGTGTTCTCTAAAACCAAAGAATGAATTTTAGGAACAAACAGAGGTAATGAGCAGAACATATTTATTAGGGGGAAGAAAGCTCCTGTCCAAGAGAGGGATAGGAGGGGGTTCCTGAGTGGGTGTCCCCTGGAAGCAGTCTCTTCCAGGGACTTTTATAGAGGAGAAGACGTGGGAACTTGCTTAGGTGTGTATGTGGAGGGACAAAGACTATGATCAACCAATGAGGTTACAAGCATCATTGCTCAGTAAAATTGATTAAAATTATGATCCAATGGGAAGGCAGGTCACGTAGCAAGTGAGCAAGAACACCACCTATTGGGCTTCGGCTTGTGACTCTTTCCAGGGTCTTTCAAGGTAACCGATACCTACTTAGAGTGTCCATCCCTAATGCCCATCCCTAGGGAAATACGTAGCTGTATTTGTTTACTCTTGTCTTGAGACCTGGCCCATGTGGAGGAGTGTCTGTCTCTAGTTGGAAAGTCACCTTGCCTTCCATGTCGTCTTTGAGACCTAGCCCTGTCTAACTGCCTATAGTATTTCTATCTAACTCAGCTGCCTACAATAATAAAGCTGAGATTCAGTCAGAAGTTCTATGCTCACTTCTCCCTAGCCTACCTGCTTTTAGCTGTTGCCTCTCTCTACCCATACTTACACTGCTGTCTTCTAGAACCCAGTATATCTACTCCAGAGTTCATTCTTTCAGCTTCCTCCTCAGTACCTAAACCTAACAAACCTGCTCAGATTATAACCTTAGAGGAGAACAGTTCAATACTTTTATATTGAGTGACTATGTTAGGCTTTCTGCATAATAATAATTACTAATAAGCAGCTTCTATATTTAGCTGTGTTTTTGCTGCTTTTGTTCTGGGGATTGAACTCAGGATTTTTGCACTGAGCTATGTCGCCATCCCTGTTTTAATTTTTTTATCTTGGGCCAGGGTCTCACTAAGCCAAATGGCCCAGGCATGGTTTGTACTTTCTCAAGTTTCCCAGTGTGCTGGGGTTATAGTCCTGCTCTACAACACACAGAACATCATTTTCATTAACTTCTATTTGATAGCACACGTGTGCAGTGCCTAATACTTCCTTGTGGGGAGCTGCTACATGCACGTAACACACTTGGATTCTTTTTGTCATCCCTTCTCCTTTCCATTGCCCCATTTCTTGTCCTCCTTCCTGTTTGAGAAAGAGCTACCTCCCTACTTCCTGTTATCTATCTTTTATTGTGCTATTCATCTATAATTTGGGTTTCTCATCTAAGAAAAGTAATGTGATATTTAAGCTCGTGTGTCTCACTATGTAGATCGGACTTATAGTGATCCTCCTATTTTTAGCCCTTCAAGTACTGGGATTATAGGCACCCACCATCACGCCCTGTCTCAACCGCTATCCTGGGCTGGCCTGGCATGCTGGGGATGGAACCCCAGCTGTTGCCCTCTGCCTAAGCAGGTGCTTTAGTCTGCTGAGCTATCAGGCCAGCCTTTGTTTTCCTATAAATGACTCAAGTTTATTCTTCACTATGGTACAGTAGTACTCCATTATGTGTAAATATGTATTCTCCTTATTCATTTATTGTAGGCAACTAAACTATTATAATTATTATAATATAGGCAGTCAGACAGGGCCAGGCCCTCAAGGACAACATGGAAGACAAGGTGACTTTACAACTAGAGACAGATACTCCTTTGCCTTTGGCCAGACCTTGTGACTTTGCTACTAGAGACAGACACTCCTCTGCCTGGGCCAGATCTTAACACAAGAGTAAAATTAAAAGCAACTACATAGTTCCTTAAAGATGGGCATCAGAGATTGATATGCTAAATGAGTATCAATCACCTAGAGTCACGAGCCTAAGCCTAATAGGTGGTATCCTTGGCCCGCTTGCTGCATGACTTGCTCTCCCATTCGATTCCAATTTTCATCAATTTTACCTGAGCAATGGTGCTTGTTAGATCATTGGTTGATCATAGTCTTTGTCCCACCTCATGCCCACCTAGACGAGTTCCCATGTCTTCTCCACAACCTTAGACCCACTTCACCACATGATTTTCCTCTGTAAAACCCCTGGAGAAGGCAACTTCCTGGGCTACCTGCTCGGGACCCCCTTCTGTTCCAGCTCTTGGACAGGTGATTTCTTTCTCCTAATAAATCTATTCTGCTCATAACCTCCATTTGTTCCTAAAATTCATTCATCGGCTTTAGAGAACGCGAACTCTTCAAGGTTGGGGATCGGTTTTCCCTGCATCAACCTCGAAAGAACCTGAGTCACTAACCCAATCTCCAGCAGGAAGAGATCTTGTCCCATATTCATACCTGCTTGCTACATGACTCACTTCCACATTTGGTACTGGATTTAATCAATATTACCTGAGCAATAGTGCTTGTAATCTCATTGGTTGACCATAATTTTGTCCCACCTCATGCCCACCTAAGCGAGTTCCCATGTTCTCCATCACCTTAGACCTGCCCCACCACATGGTTTTCCTCTATAAAAATCCCTGGAAGAGACTGATTCCTGGGGATCACCCACTTGGAACCTCCCTTCTGTCCCTCTCTCAGATGGGAGCTTTCTTCCCCCCAGTAAATCTATTCTGCTCATGACCTCTGTTTGTTCCTGAAATTCATTCTTCAGTTTTCAGGAACATGAACTCGTCCCAGGCTGAAAAATCATTTTTCTCCTGTATCATTTTGGTCGTTCTCTGTATCAATTCCATACACTGATGGACATATATGCTCCTTCCAAGATTTAGCTATTATGAATTATTCTGCAATAAACATAGGTATGTATGTACAGTGTCACCATAATGTGATGTCTTCAACTCCTTTCCAAAGATACCTAAAGAGGCTATCTGATCTCAAGGAATTTGTAGTTTGAGTTCTTTTCAGTAATCTATGTAGTGATTTCCATAGTGATTGCTCAAGTTTGCGTTCCCACCAGTAATGTAAAAAGATTCATTTTTCTCCTGGAGCTTTGCTAGCGCTTGTTATTATCTGATTTCTTGATCATAGTGTTGTAGGCAGCTAAATTATATAGAAATAGTATAGGCAGTCAGACAGGGCCAGGCCCTCAGGGAGACCAATATGGAAGACAAGGTGACTTTGAAACTTTGGAAGAGACAGACTCCAGTGTGGGACAGACCTCAAGACAAAGGAGTGAACAAATGCAGCCACATACTTCCCTAGGGATGCACATCAGGGATTGATTTTCTTTTCTTTTCTTTTCTTTCTTTCTTTCTTTTTTTCTTTCTTTCTTCCTTCTTTCTTTTCTTCTTTCTTTCTTCCTTCTTTCTTTTCTTTCTTCCTTCCTTCCTTCCTTCTTTCTTTCTTTCTTTTTTTTTTTTGTGGAACCAGGGATTGAACGCAGGACCTTGCACTTGCACCCTGGCCCCCAAGAGGTATCAATCATCTTGAAAATGATACAGGGAGAATAAACTGATCTCAAGTGGATGACCTCCAATAGAGAACCTCCAAATGATATTTCCCAACCTGAAAAGTACCTAGGATGAGTTCATGTTTTCTAAAACTGAAGAATGAATTTTAAGAACAAATGGAAGTAGTGAGCAGAACATATTTATTGAGGGAAAGAAAGCTCCTGTCCAAGAGAGGGACAAGAGGGAGGGTCTCAATTGGGTTTCTTGGGACTTTTATAGAGGAAAACCATGCAGTAAGGCAGGTCTAAGGTTGTGGAGAAGACATGGGAACTCACTTAGGTGGGCATGAGGTGGGACAAAACTATGGTCAACCAATGAGATTACAAGCACCATTGCTTAGGTAAAATAGATTAAATCCAGTCTCTTCCTGTTGGGGGTTGGGTTAGTGACTCAAATGGGCTCTTTCAACGTGATTGATATCTACTTAGAATATCAATCCCTTATGCCCATCCCTAGGGAAGTATGTAGTTGCTTTTACTCTTGTCTTAAGATCTGGCACACGAAGGAGGAGTGTCAGTCTCTAGTTGTAAAGTCATCCTGTCTTCCATGTTGTCCTTGAGAGCCTGGCCCTGCCTAACTTCTATCTAATTTAGTTACCTACAACAAGAGGAGCCTGAAAGCATCACTAACCCATCCCATAACAGGAAGAGACCCTGTCTCACATTCATGCCTGCTTGCTATGCATGTTATGTGACCCGCTTCCTCATTTGGTTATGGTTTCAATCAGTTTCACCTGAACAATGGTGACTGCAGTATCATTGGCTGACTTTAGTTTTGTCCCACCTCGTGCCCACCTAAGCGAGTTCCCATGTTCTCCACCTTAGACCCGCCTCACCGCATGGCTCTATTCTATAAGAATCCCTGGAAGAGACAGCTTCTCAAGGCAACTGGCTTGGGCCCCCTTTCAGGTTCTCTCTAGGGCAGGAGCTTTGTTTTCACCAATGAAAATATTCTGCTCTCAACTCGCACTTGTTCCTAAAATTCATTGTTCAGTTTTAGAGAATTTGAGCTCATCCAGGTATCCTTCATGTTGGGGAGTTTCATTCCTTTATATCATTAGCCATTCTTTCTAGGGTAAAATGGAATCTCATGGTTGTTTTAATTTTCATTTCTTTAGTGTCTGGCTGTATACAGCATTTCTTCACGTATTTATTGGCCATTTTTACTTCTTCTGTGAAGTGTTTATTGGGACCAACTGGACAGCCCTCGTTAAGGAAATAGTTAAATAAATCACGATGCTACATTCATATATGGGTGTAGCTAAGTCAGCTTTGCCTAGGAATGACAAAATATGAACAAAGTCATCCTAAAGATGGAAGGTTCTCTTTGGCTCAGCGTTTCAGAGATTTCACTCAAGCACCACTCACCTCCATTGCTTTTAGGTCCACAGAGAGACAGAAACCTCCTGGCAGAATAGCATGACAATAGAGAGCTACTGGCCTCATGGCAGCTACAAGAGGGGATGGAGGATAGAGCTAGAGACAAAGCAGCCAGGGACAGGACACAGTCCCCAAAACCACGCCTCCATGAGCTACTTTCTACAACTGCACACCTCCTGAATTTCCATCAAGTCGTGGTCTTACCAATGAATACCATCAAGTCATGACCTAGTCAATGGAATATTCACTGATGAAGTCCAAGTCCTCAGGATCTGCTCACACTCCAAGAGCTCCACCTGTGAACACCAGGAACTTTGAGGGACCATTTTAGATCTAAACTGTAAGAGTAGGAAGCTCTGTAGAGATTAAAAATAATACTTTTAAAGTAATGTTTAAAAAAGAAAGAGGGGCCCAGCGGGATGGCTCAGTGGTCTAAAGTCCCTGCTTGGGGAAGCTTGGGCGGCTTCAGGGACTGCGGTTCGATCCCCGGCACCACATGCTGCGCCAGCCCTGACCTTGGGGTGGGCTGAGACAGCCATAAAAATGAGTGAATAAGCAAATGTTCTGAAACAAGAATAAAAATAATAAATAAAAAAAATTTTAAAAAAGAAAGAAATGTTTGAGTGTTATCACAGTTTTAACAACATGTATAGGAAAAAAGATTTCATGAACTACAACAGCAATTTTAATTATACATATTATATATATATATATATGTATATATATATATATATATATATATATATATATATATATATATGAGAATATGAGACAGGGTCTTGCTGTGTAGTACACATAAGTGGCCTAAAAGTCACTTATGTAGCCCACATTGGCCTTGAACTTGTGACAAGCATCCTGCCTCAGGCTCCTGAGTGCTAGGACTATAGGCATGAACCACATCTGGTTTTGGTTATCTTTTAGAAATGGGATTATACGCGGTTTTTATTTTCTTCAAAATGTATTTTTCAAATTTTGAGCATATAGTTGTGATATATCAGAAATAATAAATATCATTTTAAATATAATTTGTCTGAAAGGGTTGTAAGTTTGGCTCAAAACAAAATATTAAAAACAAATTATTACTACGTTATTATAAGTGCTTTAGTGGAGTTATATAGGAGATAAGTGAACAACTAACCACCCCCATGTGTGGCTAAAGATTTAATATGAATTTAGTCCCAGTGATTTCTCAGAAAGTCTTCAGACTTTTAAGGAAAAGTACAGTCAACAATTCCATATCCAAAAATTTTTGTTGCCAGATACATTTAAAACTTAGAATTTTTTTTTTTCTGTTTTTGGATGCCAGGAAAATAATGTGGTGAGTGTATCTGTTTACATAAGAGCCCAGAGGGCCTGGGCCATAAGCCCATAATCAAACAATAATATTTCCACCGAGATGAATGACGATCATAAACTTCATATCAATGTTGGCCACCAAATACATTACTAAAAAGTACTGCTTCTCAGAGCCCCTCTGATTTCTGAATTGCACATGATGCACAGGGAACTACTGTGAGAAACAAGAGGATGCTGAGGCTGTAGAAGATGCAGCGTTGATTATCTATTCTCAGCTCACTAGCTCATTAAACCCTGCCCTCCCTCTGATTGTAGGAGTCAAAAAGAAAATTCACATTAGAGCATAGGATCTTATTTGATCATAGACACATAGGTCTGGAGTGAAAAGTTTCTAATTCTATGTCATGCAGACTCAAGTGCCTAAAGAATTTGACGGTTTTTGGCTTGGGGGTTTTCTTGAAAGAGAAATGTTATTAGAAACTCATTTTGCAAACAGTTAGAGTGGAATCCAAAAAAAGAGCATCAAATAGAAGAGAGATTATTATCAGACAAGAGGAAAGGAAAGAGGGTGATTAAGAGGATGAAAAGGTTATTAATTATGTCAAGGGATCCAGATGCTGATATTAGTACATTCTGGTGAGAAGGTGTCCATGATGCTCCAGTAAGTGAAAAAGGAAGTTACAAAATAATATAAATGGCATTAGCCAGGCATGGTGGCGCAACGCCTGTAATCCCAGCACTCAGGAGGCTGAGGCAGGAGGATTGGTGCGAGCTGAGACCAGCCTGGGCTACAAAAGTGAGCTCAAGGCCAGCCTCAACTGCACAGTGAGACCCTGTCTCAAAAAGACAAAAAAAAAAAAAAAAAAAAAAAAAGAAGTGCATAATGAAACCCAGTCTCAAAAAGACAAAATAATATATATGGCATTGCCCGTGTCTTGATCTCAAAAGTGCATTTCTGGGCCAGCAAGATAGCTCAGTGCTCTAAAGCGCCCGCCTAGGGAAAGTTCAGGCAAGCACTGGGACCGCTGCTTGATCCCTGACAACACTTGCCGTGCCACCCCACCCCAGGGCGGGCTGAACTGGCCATAACACAAATAAGTAAATGAGGTTTAAGAAAAATAAAATTTAAAAAAGGGACATTTGTGTATAGAAATATCAAGTGAGCATCTAGAATGATGTCTATTTAACTGTTTTCATCTATGTGTAGGAGTGAGATCACATTTTTCTTTTTCTTTTTTTGCAGAACCAGGGATTGAACTCAGGTCCTTGGGTTTGGCAGGCAAGCATTTGTTCTACTGAGCTGTCTCCCCAGCCCCCACATTTTTCTTTTTGATTAAGGATATTTTGAATATATGGTATTAAAGTATGCTGTTAAAAATGTTTTATAAGCAGAAGAATCAAGGATTACTATAAATATGATGAGATGTAAGCTTAATGTAAGCTTACATCTGTAAGCTTAATGTAAGCTTACTGTAAGCTTACATGTAAGCTTAATTGAAGTATTTACATATACATGATGTGTACCTTGAATGTGTAATTTTACTTTTCAGTTATACACTATAAAAAAGAATAATTTAGAAATATCAAGAAATTTGGGGGGGCCAGGGAGCTAGTTCCATGGCACACGTACCTGCCTGGCAAGTGCAAGGTCATGAGTTTAAATCCTGGTCCCGCCAAAAAAAAAAAAAAGAAATCTGTGGGTCTTCTAAGTAGAAGTAATATTAATAGAGCTAGAAAAATGTACTTCTTGGTACATTTTAAAGGTTGTCTAGGCCAAACATTTCCTAATCTCTCTTGGAAGAACACTGGAGGCCAGTGACCAAGAGGCAGTAGTATCAGGATTGAATTATAAAACTGATGAGTTTATTAATAGATACATAGCCAACTTGGGGAAAATTTTTATTTTTCTGTTTACCTATCTATACACTTTTACTATGTAATGTGTCCTTCTCTGTAATATGGAAGATGGAAAATTTTCTACCTTACGGTATGATGAAGTAGGTGTAATATCTGAGGTAACACTGCAGCGCAGTTTCCATCAAGTGTCAAGTAAGTGGTTTGGGGCAGGGCAGAGTGCTGCCAAGGATGATTCATCTGAAATCAACCTTGACAGTTTTCCCGCTGACAAGGCTGACAGAAAGGAAAACTAGAACAAAGGTTAAATTCCTCAGTTGTAGAAACGACATCTTGTCCTTAAAGCTTGTTCCGCTGAGGTCTGCTAGTTCCATCAAGATGAACACTTTAAAGTTCTCATATGGATACAAGATCTGCTGTCAAACTAACCAAACAAAACTTTCAACTGGAAAATAAATTTCTGGATGGTTTTATATTCAATGCACTCGATCCATGCTGACTTATTGATGCCAGTTGACCATTCAAATCTAAATTCCACAAAAATCCCTAAGATAAAGTTTAGCAATCATTACCAGTTTCTCTCTAAGTAACCCTATTATCAGAACTACTATTATATAGAAAGCAGGCTTTCTATATTTGAATGCTTATGTATCTTTCAGCCTCTGGCTAAATTAATAAAAATGAAAACAACCAGGCATGGTGGCACTTGGAGGTCATATTGAGGCAGCAGGATCACAAATTCAAGCCCAGTCTAGACAATTTAGCAGGACCATCTCTAAACACTTTTTTTTAAAAAAAAATTATGGCTGGTTCAACCTGCCCTTGGGTCAGAGCTGGCATAGCATGTGGTGCCGGGGATCAAATTGCAGTCCCTGTTGTTGCCTAAGCTTGCCTAAGCAGATGCTTTAGACTGCTGAGCTATATTGCCAGCCTCTAAGCATTTCTAGAGGTTGTTAAAAGAGTTGGAGAGATAGCTCCAGTGCGAAGGACCTGGATTCAGTCCCAAGAACCATAAAAATAAAGCAACTATGAAAAGTCTGAAACCAAGCTCTTGATCAAAAGTATATGAATAATTGAAGGGACCCATGTACATGAGTCATTAGAAGTAGGCTTTTGTGAACATCTTCATCACTGCATTCACATGATACTGAACTTCTTAGTAACTGACCCAGGGTATATGTACTAGGAATAGCACAGCGAGAGCTTCAATAACTGTCATTTTCAACAGTAAGTGCATAATGCATCATCTTGCTATAGACTTCTGTCTTCATCACATAAAAGTAATTTCAACCATTGAATACCATATAATGTTGGTATCCTACAGAAAATAAAGATACCAAGTTCTGTCTTCCAATATATGTCAGTGTTGGACAAAGACAATAATCCAAGGGATGCAAAGACTATCCAATAAATGACTACATGAATTAAATCAGTAAAGCAACATATTAAGAATAATCAAAACAGTTAGTTTAGTTAGTGGTTTAGTTCATGAAGGATGGTTTTTTAAAGAGCTTAATTAATTATTTAATTAACATAGTGCTTCTTCAAGGACAGCAGATTTGATGACTACCAAACAACCACACATGATGGGAAAAATATTCCATGACTCCTATCATTTTCATTCTGAAGCTTTATGAAAAGTTGAGATCAGGACTAAAGTCCAGCAAATTCTGTTGGATTTGCGTTTTGCCTTCAGCCACATGTCATCATGACCAAATGTGCTGCTTATTTTGAAATAAATGCCAGGCTGTGTTCAAATGTTTGTTAAACTCAGTATTGTTACCATTCTCAGTAGCGTAAAGAATTGCCATAACACATTAGATGTGTCAATGCACATGCTTCCAGAGCATCCCCAGGACAGCAAGAGTTTGTAAAGTCCAAAACCAAATTAACATGAAATTCATCTTGTTTATGTGACCACCTTTAGAATAACTGGGATACAAGTGTTGATTTTATCTATTTTATTTAGTCCAAGGTGAGCTAATTAATGAGAATGAGCCTACTTCTAAAATTTGTCTAGAGGGGCCCGGCGGGATGGCTCAGTGGTCTAAAGCGCCTGCCTGGGAAAGCTTGGGCGGCTTCAGGGACTGCGGTTTGATCCCCGGCACCACATGCTGTGCCAGCCCTGACCTCAGAGCAGGCTGAGCCGGCCATAAAAATGAGTGAATAAACAAACAAAGGTTCTGAAACAAGAAATAAATAAATTAAATAAAATAAAATTTTTTTTAAAAATTAAAAAAAATAAAATTTGTCTAGATAGCATAGCTGAAACCTATGAGAATCAGTTCCCATAACTTGGAAAATGAACTATTTGGACTAGAAATTGTTAGATTTGTTATTTTTTAAAAAATGATGAAGCTGGGAGATAGCTTCATGGCACAAGTGCCTGCCTGGCAAGTGCAAGGCTGTGAGTTCGAATCCTGGTCCTGCAAAAAAAAAAAAAAGACAAAAAAAAAATGACATTTCAAAGAATATCTTTGAGAAAGAAAGCTAACTGCAGTGTGGTAGAGGGCATCATGCTGTCCTTGTTGCTCTCCAGCAGGCAAACGTGGCTCTGAGGGCTTGGCTTCAGGCTGACTTCCACAGGGTGATTTGATAGATATGTAACTAAGTGCCATGAACCATAAGAAATGTGGTTTTCTGGAGATAAGGATGAAAGATCACTGGACTGAGAGCTGTTATTAATGCCTTAGAGTTGTTAGAAGTCAAATGTTTCTAAAAAGAGGAGATCATCAGAGTGATCTCTAGCATGGCAGAGTTTTCAAGCCACACACACATCTGCAAAATTTAAAACTCTCCACAAAATCAAAGGGCTCATGGAGAATTGCCCTGACAGATTTCATCTCTCACAAGTCAATCAGAGGCCAGATAACACTCTCAGTGTAAAAAGAGTTAGAATTCTCCTGCCAGCCATTTTCCCTAAATCATTGCTTGGATTTTATTAAAAGGTATAACAATACTTCTATATTCAAAACTTCAGCCAGATCATATATGTGCTCACTCATTCCACCATTAAGTGCCTACACGATGCCAGTACTAGCGATGCCAAATGAATATGCAGTGGCTCCCTGAGTTTCTTAAGTCTAACAGAAAGAGAATAGAGCATCTCAATGATGTTCAATGAATATAGAATGATACACACACACATACACACATACACACACACCTCATTTTGAAGAAGCATTATCAAAAAGAACAAAGAGAAGAATGAACCAACAAATAGAAATGGCATTTACAGAGACATGAAAACAGCAGGAGCAAACAACAGCAAATAAGCCTATCTGAGATTCAGAATCGAGACACAGTCATAATGCAACAACCTGGAGAAGAAAAGAAGGATAGAGATAGATCTCTTGGGTCTAGAAAGGATCTGAAGAGACAATTGGAGCCCACAGGGAAAGTGAGGGAAGTGACAGACTGCTGTTTCTCCCTGACTCTTGGCTCATGGCCCAAGAGATGAAGCTTGAATCCACAGAGACACAGTGAGAGTGGGTGACTCGAAGGGGCCTCCGTGGATAAACACACCAGGGGGACAGAACAGCGGATGCCGAGAGCTCACAACAGTGGTGAGTGGCTCTAGTCAGAGAAAGTGCTTGGCCAGACGCCATGTTAGGGAGGGGTCCACTGACCCCGGGACCTGATGCAGCTGTGGGTTGGCTTCAGCTTAGGGCTGTGGGATTAGGTGACGGGCAATTGTGGTAGATATCCATAGTGAGGGAGCCAGGGCCAGGCAGATGAGAGACACCAGGAGTGCTACAGCTGAATATCTCAGGTCCCAACTCTACAACCAGAAGTCAGGATCAGCCTGAACTCTTGCAGAGTTGAAAGCAGCAAACCTGGCACCTTGTCTCATTCCTACAGCAGTGTTGCTGGGATCAAACAGTGCAGATCTGGGCTCTATCAGCTCCTATGTCTACCAGTGATGGTGGATGCTGGTCTTGAATTGAACACTACAACGTAACTGTATACCTAAAAACTAATCACAGGACTTAAAATCACAGAGAAATCCCATTTTCTTTCTTTTTTTTTTTTCTCTCCTCTTTGCTTATTTTTTCCCCCTTCATTTCCCCCACCCCCCCATGGGAGTCAACATTGCTTTTAGGGGTTACTTTATTGATGATTTGTTTTTTTCCTTCTTTCTTTCCTTTTTATCTTCTTCACAAGTTTCCCAAAGCTTGTGTAATCTTCCATTGTCCTTTAGCCTTGCTTCTAATCTCTTCTTTTATTTCTCTACTTTTTGCTCTTATCTTTATTTTTTATTTTAAATTTTTAATTTTTTTCCAAAGACATGATAATAGTACATTCCCAATAACTGATAAAATGCATATTGTTGTCCTCATAGTAGTTATACAGAGCGCAGAGTGTAGACATTATAATTTTTCTAATCTATGTTCCTACAAAAAATTCCTTCTCATTGAACTAAGAGAAAGTAGTTGTATACATAGCCCAGTATTCCATAACCACAATGGATTACTGGCAGAACTGGTGATGTGGCAAGCTGCTGATGATTTAAGCCTTTTACAACTCAGTATACTAATCTAGCTTTATGTTTTATGTCTCGTGGTTGAACTTTTCTGCTGGGTGGTTAAGGGCAAGTTAAAGCAAAACCTGCATAACAAAACATGCAACTTTTGTATCTCTCAAGGTCAGTCAAATCCTTTCAGGATTTACTTTGAAACCATGTACAGTACTTTGTAGAACTGTTTTTAGTGTTACTCTTATCTTTTAAATTTTATCTTCTGAGAATAAAATCATTCTATTGAGGGGATATCTGTTGTACATAAATTTCTCATTTGTTTTAGATTTTGTTATATAACTAAACTTTGTGCTTATGGCTCAAAGTCACAAGCCAACAGTTACCACAAGTTGTAATTTTCTAGATTGTGCTTGATGTTATTGTTATTATTGTTTGTACTACTTTAGCCAAGATAACATAGTTGTTATGATCAGTTGTTCTTGCCTGAAGTTATATGGTTGTCATAAGCAACACCGTGGTCCAGTATCAAAGAACAATATGGGGCTGGTGAGACAGCTCAGCAGTCTAAAATGTCTGCTTAGGAAAGCTTAGGCAAAGCACAGTGACAGAGATTCTATCCCTAGGACTATATGCTGTGCCAGTCCTGTCCAAGCTGAATTGGCCACAAACAAAAAACAAAAAACAAGGTGTTAGATCAAATAGGCAGCAACCTCTCATTCCTGATAAATCAAAGGGACAGGATCTTGGAAGAGACTCAAAAGCTAAAGCCAGCCACATCTAGAAGACATATCTAAAAAGTAATCATTTCTTAAGGAGGTTTCAATACTAGCAGTAAAGCTAGCAAGCATAAGCAATTTATATGCATCAAATTGGGGAAAAGAATTTTAAAAATGAAAAATGAGAACACACAGAAACAAGATAAACTCTGAACCTCTAGCTTGCCCAAATCACATCCAGGAGGCCTTGAGGTGGAAGAAATCAAAAGTCACCCAGTTGTCGTTTCTGAAATGCTGACAAGCAGAAGTAACAGAGTAGATGAATAAGGTTCTAGAAAAAACAAATAATTTCACAGGTAACTAAATAGATGATAATCATAATGAAGTATATGGTTAGTCAATCTAAAGTAGATACAGATTCAAAAAAAGAGGAGCTTAAGAAAGTTATAGAAACCATAAATGCCACAGGAAAGAACTGGAAACAGATTCAGTTCTTTCCATGAAACAAATTCAAACAGATTTCCAGGAGATTAAAACTTATGAAGACAACATTAGGCAATACATCAACCAGTGTTGATTCCTATTACTTTGTTCCATGAAATCTTGTATCTTTTCTTTTCTTGTCTTGTCTTGTCTTGTCTTGTCTTGTCTTGTCTTGTCTTGTCTTTCTTTTTTTCTTTTTGCAGGACCGGGGTTCAAACTCATGACCCTGCACTTGCCAGGCAGGCACTTGTGCCATGGAGCTATCTCCCCAGCCACTCTTGTATCATTTCTAACTGTTCTTTTTTTCTATCACACTTTGTATTCTTTTAAAAAATACATTGAAAGTATAGAGAGCAGAATCAACCAATGTGAGAACTCAATATCAGACCTGTGAGACAAGACTTTTTAAAAATGTCAAGAGACCATGAAAAGTCAACTCAATAGCTGCTACATGATACAAAGAACAATAACATAAGACTGATTACATCAATGAAAAGAAGTCACAAGACACCAAAAAAAGATGAAAAACCTTGTCCGTAGAAGTAGCAGCAAAAGCCTTCTCAAGCATGGAATAAGAGGTTGATATCCAGATAAGTGAGGCATATATAACCATAATTAGCTATGATTAAAAAAAAAACCCTACATTAAGCATGAAATAGTCAAGATTCTGGAAATTGAACAGAGCAGAATTTTTAAAAATATCAATGACAAGAATCAAACCACCTACAAAAAACACCCATCAAAATCACAGACTTCTCAACCCAAATCCCTAAGCCAAGGAAAGCTTGAAGTATTTCAAGCTCAAAAAGAAAACAATCTCCAACCTAGGTTAATGAACCCAGAAAAATTATCTTTCAAAGTGGATGGAAAAATAAAATACATGACATAGAACACTTGAGAAATCTATGAACAACAAACCAGCACTTTAAAAAGTTCTGAAGGATATTCTAGAAACAAACAAACAAACAAAAAAGGACAACAATTTCAAATCACAACAAAATGAATCCACTGATCAAAGCAAGCAATTAAACCAAGGGCAAAGAAAGTTAACCACTAACAGGAAAACAATATGACAAGGATCAGTCAATATGTTTATAACCATCAATGGTAATGGTCTCAATTCAGCAATAAAAATGGATTGCCAGAATAGATTCAGAAACAAGATACAACAGTATGCCGTCTATAAGAAACACATTTTACCTCCCTTAGAATTCATAGACTGAAAGTCAAAGGTTGAAAAATAAAACTCTATGACAAGAACCCTGAGAAAGGCAAAGTTAGCTCTTCTATTTGAAGACAAAGTAAATTTCAAGCTAAGACTAATAAAAGACACAAGGGTTACTACACACTTATAAGGGAACAATCCAAGAAGATGAGAGCACAGTCATAAATATATATGTTCCAAATACCAGTCCATCCAACTATATAAAGCAAACATTAATGGTCATAAAAAATCTGATAAACACTAATGCAATTTTAATAGGGGACCTCAATACCTCACTTTCACAGATAGACCAACTAAACCAAAAAATCAATCAATCAATCAATTAATCAATCAATCAATCAGTCAATCATAGCTGAATGAAGGTGGGGGATACGGCTGAGTAGCACAATGCCTGCTTGTTCTGAGTTTGATTCCTGGTGCAAAAACAAACAAACAACAACAAAAAAACCCAACAATAACAAAGCTGGAAAAAACCTTTGAATAAATGGACTTACTAAGTATCTACTGAGTACCACACAACAGAAAACAAATTCTTTTTAATGGCACACAGGCTTTCTCCTACCTCATAGAATATGCTAAGTAAATGGAAAGGAATTAATATTACCCTATGCATATTATCAGATCATAATGTAATCAATTTGGAAGTCAATGACAAAAGAAACAACAAAAATGGTATAAATGCATGGAAATTAACACCCTACTGAACAACTAATTAGTTACAGATAAAATTAAAGAAGAAATAAGACACTTCCTATAATTAAATGTAATGTCAACACAATACATCAGAATTTATGGAATGCAATGAAAGCAGTTCTGTGAGGAGAATTTATAGTGGTAAATTCCCACATCAGAAAAATAGAGCATGGAAATAAATAGCCTAATGTTGAACTTCCAGCTTCTAGAAAAAACTCAGCAAGTTAAATCCAAAGCTCCTACAAGTGAGAAAACTTTAAAGAGCAGAGCAGAAAGTAATGCAATGGAGACTAAGAAAAGAATACAAAGAACCAACACATGGACAAGTTGCCTGTATAGTGAGACCCTGTTCCAAATACATTTAAAAAATTGACAGGATACAAGGTCAACACTCAAAAAGCAATAGTATTCCTGTACACAAATAACAATCTCACTGAGAGAAAAATTGAAGAAACAACACTTTTCCCAATTGCATCAAGAAAAATACTTAGGAATCAATCTAATGAAGGAAATTAAAAGATCTTTAGCCTGAAAACTATAGTGCTATGAAAAAGGATATTGAAGTGGATACTAGAAAATGGAAAATATACCTTGTTTTGGGGTAGGAGGAATCAATACAGTGAAAACGACCATATTTGCAAAGTTGTTATACATTTCATGCAATCTTAGTCAAAGTACCAGTAGCATTTACCTCACAGAGCTAGAGAAAATAATCCTAAAATTCATACAGAACTAGAAGAGTCCCTGAATAGCAAAAGTAACTCTGAGTAACAAAGGCAAGGTAGTGGACATCATAATTCTTGACTTGAAATTAAATTGTAAGGGAGCTGGGGAGATAGCTCCGAGGCACAAGTGCTTGCTGGGCAAGTGGAAGGTCGTGAGTTTGAACCCCGGTCCCACACAAAAAAAAAAAAAAAAAAAAAAAATTAAATTAAATTGTGAAGACATTGTGCTAAATGCAGAATGATACTGGCTGGCAAAGGAACAAGCTTGAAGGTGAACAGAACAGAACAGAAGATGCAGAAGTAGCTCCAGATGTGCTCACTCACCTTCTCTTTGGGAAAGGGCCTAACCATCTGCACTAGGAGAAAGATAGTCTCTTCAAAAAATGGTGCTGGAAAGACTGGCTTTTCACATACCAGTGATGAAACCTATCTTATCAAGCTTATCATAAACTGAAGTAAAATAAAAATGGATCATAAACATAGATATTAAGAAAGAAATACTTAGCCTGCTGGAAGATAAAATAGGTAAAAGTTTTGAAGATATAATTATTGGTGAATATTTTATTAACAAAACCTCAATCACACAGGAAATTTTTTGTTAAAAAAATCAACAATTACAATCTCATTATATTACAAAGCTTTTGAATAGTGAAAAAATATTATGAGCTATTCCTCAGATAGAGGATCGAGAGTATTCAAAGATCTAAACAAATTAGGCTTCTCAAATTTAAGGACCCAATCTGAAAATAGGCATCTGAAATAAACAGACTTTTCTCAGATGAATAAATACAAACAAAATAAATATCTGAAAAATATTTAACATTTATTTAAATGGAAGTTTAAACAACACTGAGACTCCATCTCACTTCAGAAGGGAAAGCTGTCATCAAGAAATTAACCAATAATAAATTCTGTGGGGCTGTGTGGAAAGAGGAACTCTTTCTCGCTGTTGTTGGTAGTGTGCATTGGTATAACCAGTATGGAAATCAGTTCAGAGTCCTCAGAAGACCAAAACTAGATGTTACATTTGACCCAGCTATTCCTTTCTTGGAATTTCCTGAAAAAAGCTAAATGGATTATGTCACAGTGATATATGTACACCTATGTTTACAGCAGCACAATTTGTAATGGGGAAGAAGAAAGGAAGAGAAGGAAAAATGTGTGGGGGGAAGGTTTTATATATAAGGAGGAGGAGGAGGGTTTGATGGAGGGAAGGGAAACAGGAAAATAAAAAGAATCAAGATATATTATGTACAATACAAATTCCTTATGATGAATGTGATCATTATGTACAGCAAAAGAGTATCAATGAAATTAATTTTTAAGTCTATTTTTAAATTTATTTATTTATTTATTTATTTATTTATTTGGTACAGGGTCCAACATGTCTGGTTTCAGGGGCTAGCACAGTGCTCCTGGGGTTCAAGGGCCAGCACAGAATGTGTTACTGGGGATTGAACCCAGGTCCTTGCACTTGCCAGGCGGGTGCTTACACTACAGAACTATCACCCCAGCCTGATAAAGTTAAGCTTTTTAAAAAGTCATACAAGCCCAAAACAAAGATACTTTGGAGTCATGAGGAAGTAGCACACAGTAGTAGATGAGTTAGAGAAATCGACAGAGACCACATGATCAGGGTCTTTGAATATCACTTTTAGGATCTGTATCTTATCCTGAAATCAATGGAGAAGAAATCATCAAGAGATACTAAATAAAGATGAAACGATCAGAATTCTGAAGGAGAACATTTCGGCATGGAATGTGTCTTGGCTATTCTTCTCTCGTAGCTGGGACAAAATACTCGAGCCCTAAAATAAAGGAAGGAAAGGTTTATTTAGGTCATGGTGAGTGGAGGTTTCAGTCTACACTCAGCCGTCTCCAAGGCAGAGTGGCGCATGCCAGACAGCAGCCTTTCATGGTGGCAGCAAAGAGCAAGAGCAAAATGGAGGAGCCACAGCAACAATGGCAGCAGAGAGCAAGTCTGTCTCCCTCAAACTGCTTTCAGGCTGTCTTCCCCAGGTTAAGTCAAGTACTCACATCCATAATCCCAGCAGCACTCACACCCATAATACCAGGACTGGATCACGAATAAATCACAAAATCTAGAAGTCCACCCTATGACTGTACGAGGCTTTGAGGGGATGACTAGCCGCAAACCATAACAGAATGATATTGTGTCATCAGTACAGATGCATTTTTAGTTGGCCAAGGTAGAGTGTGAGAAGAGTTACCTGTTTCCTTAAAAGAAATAAATTTCCTTTCAATGAATGACCAGGTTGTTTCTCAACAGTTGTCCTTCTACATAAATCCAAAGGAAGCCAAAGGAGAAGGCTTTACTACTAGAGACCCTCTGCGAATTACATGACCTTACCATCTTTTAATCAAGCACATGCCATGTCAGACACTTGAAGCTCTATAGGCAGCCTGTCCTGACAGTCACAGGACTAGAAGAAAACTGAGAAATCAAATTAACATAACTACTCCTTTTCATGCATCTTGTTCAAATTGTGTCTGCATCAGATGTAAAGTCCTGCTCAAGTTATTCTGTTAATCAGCATTCTTTCAATATAAACAGCATTTTTCTTCTTTCAGGATAACTTTGTTTTTCCAAATCAAATATTTTTGTTAATATTTTAAGCAAATTTTGCTTATTTGATTTCCTAAACTGGTAATATGTTTATATAATTTAAGCATTAAAAAGTATAAAATAATGTACAGCAATTGTTTTTATCCACATCTGTCATCTACCAAATTCCTAATCCTATCAATTAATAGTTCCTCATATATACCTCCTAAGATTGAAAAACTTTCCTGTAAGGTAGTACAAATGTAGATTATTTTTCTCTTCATTTTTTCACCCCAGATACAGTACATTATTTTGCTGCATTTTTTATCCCACTTAAAAATAAATCTTGGGGTCCTATTAGTCAGTCCAGGATGCCATAACAAAATGCTATAGATGGAGTGGCTTCCATAGCAGAAATTTGTTTTCTCACATTTCTAGAGACAGTACAAACAGCATGGTCAGGTTTTTATGTGGGCTTTTTCCTGACTTACAGATGACTGCATTCTTGCTGCATCTCAGCAAGCTCCCTGGTGTTTCCTCTTAGAAAGACGCTGCCACCACTATAAGAAGAGTTCCATCTAAATAACTTCATCCAGTGCTAATTACTTCCCAAAGGCCTTATCTCCAAAAATCACCAAACTGGAGGGAAAGATCTGAATACATGAATTTTAAGGAAGATCTATCTATTCCTTAACAAGGACCTTTCCACATAAACACATAAAGAGCTCCTCACAGCTGAACAACATGCCATTTTTGCATCAATGCTTAATGTCAAATCTGTGAGGTGGGGCTAGCTGAATAGGTCAGTGGCCCTCAAGGGCCGGGGGTTGGATCCCTGGGCCTGCCATGCCAGCCCCGCCCCCATAGCACACTAAGAGGGCAATTGAGACAGGGTTTGGTGGTGCGTGCCTGTAAGCCCAGCTCTTGGAAGGCTGTAGACAGGCGGATCACTACCAGTCTGATCTAGTAGTGAGACCCTGAACAGCCTGGAGTTCTTTTCCTAAAATACAAAAAAAAAGTCTGAAACTGTCCTTATTATTCTTTAACATGAGCTATAGAAATAAAAGGAGAAGACTTGATTGCTAGAGATTTAAATGTGATTTTTTGGGGGGAGGGCAAACAATTTTAACCTTTATTGTCATATTTCATATGTGATAAGATTAAATTACAAGTCATATAACTGAACAAAAAATTCTTTATACAAAGTATATTTAGGTACGTAAATACAATCTAGTTGAAAATGAAACCATGTATATAGTTGTATTCTAAAGTGTGTCAAATCCAAAGCTATGCAACAATGAGACTCCTGAAGGGACAAATCCAGGTATCAACGACACTTTTCTGAATTCCCATGTTTCGCTGAGCATCAAAAACCATCAACATTTTAGTTCTTTTTTTGTGCATTATTCTGAATCCACATTCTCTACATCTGATTGGATCCCTGCATTTAATTTCAGTTTCCATGTGACATTCTGCACAGATATATATCACTGGGGACTACTGTGGGGTTGAACATCCTGCTGAGTGTCTGATCTGGGCAACACCGAGAATGTCCTCATTCTGGAGTTCCTAAACAGAACCTCACTAGATGACAAGTCTCGACCAACTTGAAAACTGATGTTTTTGATGAGGTCAGAATAAACTGGAGTTATATTTTGATGATTGGTGGAAAGTATCAAAACCAAAACAATATGTGCAGTGCAGATACATTAATGCATCCTTAGATCTTCTAAAATTTTCTACTATATCTATTGTACCTTTCAGATTTTCTTTACTCTTTCAGGTAAAGACCAGATTTTAAGACTCTAATTAATGAATTGAACAATAAAGTAAAATCACAAAATAATTTATACTAGATAATTTTGGATAACTGCGGAATGAAGAAGAGAGGCTAATGATGCTAATCTGTATTTGTTTAGCAGACTACTTTCCATATGTGATCTCATTTGATGATTTCTCCAGGGGTCATCTTGTAAGAGTGTAAGTGGTGAAAGATGAGTGGAGAGGGATAACTGAAGGTGAAGCGAAGTAGCAGGTTGAGTACGTTTCCTACAGAGGTCAAAAAAGGAGAAAATTTAGTGCATAAAAAAAAGTACCTCTAATTTTGAGACAGATAGAAAAGGTGAGTTCACGAAAAGACAGGATTCTTTTGATAAAAAGGAATTATCTGGAAAGATTCATGAGTAAAGACCTGACACCAGTCAAAGTAACCTTGAGTTGAGGGCCAAACTTGCAGAAATGTTCATGATGTTGGCATAAAAAGTAGAAACATTGACTTGTTGTCACCCAATGACAAGCTCTCTAGACCTCCAGTACAACATGACAGTCCCACGCATATAATGGTGAGCTTGCACTGAGTCACTGGAGACAAAAACAAACAGCTTAATGTCTTAAATAGCCAAACAAACATACTAGGACGAGTTCTTTCGTTATACACTCCAAGGCATAGGTCTGCTTCAAGCACCCTGCCCCAACTAATTCTAAAGGAAGACAATGCACTAAGAAAGCTCTTAGGAAAATGCTTTCCAACAGGAGAAGACATCCTGCAATTCTCCCAACACGAGTGATGTTATGTGGGATCTAGTCTTTGCTCATTCTCTTTAGAGGATGTTGCTTTCTCTTAGATAATACCCTAGAACTCATTGCTTTTGTTCTTTAAGCAGTGTGCATGTTAAAAAAGAAATGTGTATCTATAATTTATAACAGTGGTGGCAAACCTATGCCTTGAGTGCCTCTGTGGGCATACAGAACCCTTTCTGGTGGCATGCAAGCCAAGTCACCCTACCATCAACTCCCAGCATTGTCTCTGAGCATCTGAACATCAGGTAATACCACAGAGGAGCCACGAGCATGCCCAGAAAGGGGTAGTGACACCAGGCAATGACATCATGAGTAGTTTGGGTACTGGGTCTCTAATAGGCTTGCCATCACTGGTCTATGGTAACACAACTCAGAAGCAAAAGTACAATAGGTCCCCCTTCTTGACTGACCAGGCCACATGACATGTCCACTCAGACCTCACATGACCTCAGCCAGAAAATGAGATTCTAATCTCTTAGCTCTTTGAACAAAATTTCATTACATTAATAAATTAAATTACTGATTTTTCTATTGTGTTTTATGGAAAGTAAATGTTACTATTTTCTTGGTCCTTATATCTCCTTCTGTTCTAACAACAGCGATGTATACTTAACTGGATCAGTCATAGAGTGAGAGCCCTAAGATTGTTCTTGTCACTGAATCTAGACATCACCGCACCAGCCTGCACATCTGTCACTGTGTGATACCAGCCAGAAAATTCTCATTTTTTGTGTGAACAAATAGAGATTCTGTCTTTTGCAACTTTCTCTGGCCCAGCTGTACACAGAGTATCTTATATTTACAAAGGCTCAATAAATATACCTCTGTGTAGATTACCTGGTCGATCTGATGCTTTTCTGTACCTTGGCCTCCAAATCTGTGTCCTACATCCTCACTGTCAACAAGGCTTGGACAAAACTAGCACTGCACTTTGCCTGAATCAACCAGTTGTTCTAATCACCCAGTACTGGATTAAGTATTTAATACATCTGTTTCAGTCCCAGTACTGGATTAAGTATTTAATACATCTGTTTCAGTTTCTTAATTTATAAAATATAACTATAATTAATAGAAATTACTTAGCATCTACTACATTCCATATAGTCTAGTGCTTAGCATATAATTTTCTAATGCTTACATCAGTTTTGTGAGGCATGCATGCATCCGTTTTGTAGACGAGGAAGCTAAGACACAAGTATTGCTAAATGAAGTGACCAAAGTCAGACAATTGGATGGGCAAAATTCAGACTGACATCCAGATTTTTCTGAGTCTGTGCTTTTTCCAGTATCTTGTGATGTCCTACTTATTCAAAAACGTTTTGTGCATGTAATAAGATAATGCAGGTAAAATTGCTCTAAAAATAGAAAATGTTCTAAAATCATTCTCTAATTGACAATAAAAATGTGAAAATGGGCTTAGCTTTTGACAAGGAAGATTTGGGTTAAGAAGAACAGTGTGACTACCTCAATTATGGCATTAGAAGCAGCCATTGAAAAACATAAATGTTGAAGCTCATATAAATGAGAAAGTTGAGGAAATGAGAAAGAACAGGTAGGATTCTGTTCAATTTCTGAAGCCTCAGACCTTGCAGACCTCAATAAGCAAACTTTGCTTAGCTGGAGAAAACCAGCTCTCATTTTTAATTCTTTTCACTGGACCACTAATGTACTGTGCCGAGAATTTCTTTGTGGTTTTATTGGTAAGTAGAGCTTATAAAATATGAATGTTTTCTCTTGCAGGTATAGATAGCAATTATTAGTGTTATTTGAAATTAACAAATGTAGGTAGGCTTTTTGGTCCTCATATCAGTCCAGGAAGTTTATATTTGTACTACCATGGTTAAATTATTGGAATCCCAACAAATTAATTCCAACTTACCACTTCCAGCAGAACCCATGGGGAACATAAAGACACTAAACCATATTTATAGTTATGAGAAGCCAAGGGTTCTTAAGTCCAGCCATGGCTATGGATATCTGGAACAAAAGGCCTCAATGCAGGGATAAACCCAGGGTTTCATTCAGTCATGAAGGAGGAGTGGCTTGAGGATGAATGACAAAATTGCAGGAAGTAGGTGAGTACTGTGTGCTAGGTTAGGTAGGAGGCCTGTGTTTGCCTCTGATATGCAAAGAGAAGGGTATACAGAAAAAGTAATTTGTATTATACTATAGAGACAGTAGTTTGGGAGTCAGATGCTTCAGCTCTGATGTGTAATCTTTCAAGCCCCAGGAAATCATAGCCTCTACCTTGAGGCTTGATACCAGCCCACAGCATGGAGCACTGGCTCTTCATCCTGTCTGACCAAGCTCATGTTAAACGCTGCAGGTGTGGGTTATCAGGGAAACATGTGTGCCATCTTCAAAGATCCACATCAGCATGTTGGCTAGACCAGTATGCATTGCTTAAAGCCATTTGAAGAGCTAAGGAAAAATCCTAGGCAGCTCTGTACCTATCAATGGATGGAAATAGGGTCAGGCACAGCCAACACAGAGACAACTGTTCTTCTTTCAAGGAGAGTCACCCAGGAGGTCCTCCACAAACAAACATATAAGTCATACTAATTGTCTGTGTAGAATTTGTAATACATATACAGTGGTATTCTGTATAGGTGTGTCTGCAAAGATAAGGCCAGGCTATGTGTTAATTAATTTTTTGTAGTAAAGTTCTGTGTCCTTTAGTGTATAATTATCATTACAAAGAACCTTAAGAAAACCAACAAAATTATTAATTGTGTGCCTGTTTTATATCCATATTCTTCATTAGACTCAGAAATCATTAGATACCTAAAGATACGTCTTAAATCACCTTTTTAGCCCTAGAACCTAGAATTAAGTGCAATTTTGCTTATGCTATGCAGAGTGATGTTATGATTTTCATGGTTTGTGGGATCTTTTGCCTTTATGAGCTCCTTCCTCCATTAAGAATATTAAAAATTATATTTAAGTCTATGTTATTATAAGGATTACACATGTATATATAATATTCATATCATATAGTGAGCCCTACACATCTGTAGAGCCCACATCCATGGATTATTTCCACTGCATTTAAAAATATATTTTAAAATTGCATGTGTATTGAGTATATAGTTTTTGTCTCATCAGCAGTCTCTAAAGAGCATAGTGTTACAACTATTCACACCCCAATCCCATTGTATTAGGTTTACACATAACCTAGAGATGATTTAAAGAATTTGGGAGGCCATGCAAAGGGTATATGCAAATCCAGCCCTATTCCCCATAAGAACTTGAGCATCTATGAATTTTGTTAGCCCAGGAGAGTCCTGGAACCAATTCCCCCAGGATCTCAGAGAATAACTATTTATATTTTCTTTGATCAACATTTCACTTTTCTTTTGATCTTAAAATAAATCATAAGCCCTCAGTGTCATGCCTATCTTTCCTATAATCTGCATTTCTGTTGCTATAAAAATACCACATACGGGATCATAAAGAATAGAAATCCACTTGGCTCACAGTTGCAGAGATTTGGACCTGCAGGAGCCTGGCACCAGCATCTGATGACGGCCATCATTCTATGAGATGACATGAGGGAAAGGCAAGCGAGCGCGCTCAGACAGACAGAGGACCGCAGGCCAAGCCACGCTTCCAACCAGGTATGCACTGTTGCTAGTCACTCAAGCCCAAGAAAACAGCAAAAACAGAAAACAGAGTTAACCCCTTCACACACACAGAGCCCTCATGACCACGTGCATCAGCCTCAGTTTTTAATCACATTTGATTTTGTAGTGTGTATGAAATGGAGGTATAATAATTAAACTTCATGTCACTGTCCCTGAAGATATTTTCATGTGTGTGTGTATGTGTGTTAATACTGGTACAGTGACCAACGATGAAGTTCAACATGAGCTCTGGAGGGAATATTCAAGCCATAATATCTATGAATAAGCCATAAGTCAGTCCTCTTACATGTTAAATATGTTTTTGTTGAATGAATCAAATGAACAAATAATTTAATTAACATTTACTTTGTGGTAGTGATTCTTAGAGTTTCTATTTTGGGGTAACTTTCAGTTTAAAATATTTTTCAAAAGCAACTAATTAATGAAGCCACCACAAAAATATAATATTCATTTAATCTGGAGCCAGCTATTGAAACATAGTACTGTAAACAAAACCAGAACTCCCGAGCAATGCTGAACGCTATCAAATGGCAAAGTAAATATTTTAAAATAATATCGGAGGTTGCTGTAGAATTGAACAAATACATCACACCTTTTATACAGTTGAATCCAAATATTTTCTTTTTAAAATTCTGACATTCCAAGAGAGTCAGTTTATAAGGTACTTTAAAATTGTGGGCTTAGACTTGGATCCACACAATTACTGACTATAATTTAGTTAAACATGGGCCCAGAGTGCTAGACCTGCTGCCCTTCACAACATTGCTTTTGGAACTCAGCATTTCTCCACTGTTGTTTCCAAAGACATTTCTTAAAATGGAAAATTGATTGATGAAATCTTAGGCATGAATAAATGTTAATGCATATCATAAATTAAGATGCTATCATTTTATAAGAAAGGTTTATTGGCTAACTGTGCTATTTCTTCTAAGAATTCAAAGCCTGGTGTTTAATTTATGGAATAAAGGGCATGAAGCAGTGATTTAGTACAGAGTGTGGTGAGACTGATTGTCAAAATTATGTTTTGGGAGGCAATTTGACTGACAGCCGCTGCCTTAACATGCATGGTATCACTTTGGAGTAGTTTTTCTCACTTTCAAATGTATTGAACAATGATCAAAAGATGCAGAAGTGTCTTTGCTTTATCTGGATGGAGTTGTGTGCAGAGTCATATTTGGATCATAACTTAGATTCACCCTTCCAAAATGATATCAAACACATAAAATAATTCTAGTATTTATGGGATGGGCATTTACCAGAACAGCTCTTAAGGGCTACATAATAAAATTGCATTAAAGTGGCCTAAATTAATTAACCATGGGTTCTGAAAAGGATTCAGCTAATGGATTCTGCTGTCCCTAGAGATCGTCCTCTTTTAAAAAGTAAAAAAGCAAAACAAACAAACAAACAAAAAAACCCCAACCCATGTTTTTTTCCTTTTTGTAACAGCTAGCCACCTGATCGAGAGTGGGCAGGGGAAGGAGACCGTTCTCCTAGGAGGGGACAGGTCATGGAGCGGTTATACGCTTTTGCTTCTCCTCTGCACAGGCAAATGGGCTGCCTCAGCAGCTGACACATCTCGCTGACCTATGAAACAGGAAACTGGTCTAGAGTTTCACATCTATCTCTTGCATAGAATTACCAGATTGGCAGTCTTTGCCAGTCCCTTTCAACTGCGTTTCATAAATGGAGGAGGGGAAGCTGGACAGGAGGGCGGTGGTGCTGGTAATGGGGAGGGCGTCCGTGTTTGGGAAGGCGCATATCCAGGCTCGGTTATCTGCCAACTGTTGGAAAGTTCTGGAAATAAACTCAGAGAAAAGGGAGGCAGCATTCTGGATCTTGAAGCCCACCTTCTGGGTAAGCAGAAGTTGCAAGACTGTGTAGAGCTGAGCAAATCGTGAGTGTTTCAGGAGCCTGGTACCTACCCAAATGAATATAATGAGAGCATCCAAAGGTCTAGGCTGTGGACTCAGCTCAGATGTTCAACTTGCCTCTTACTCAGGCAAATTCCTTGCTTTTCCACATTTTTGCTGGCCATCTTTCTGCTCAACAGTTCCAGCAGAGGGCAGGCAGGGTAAGGAGTCGCATATTATGGCAGAGTTGACTGTGTCTTGTGTGCATGTTAAGGCAAATTTCCTGGGTAGGTCAGAATGAAGATATTTCAGTATGACTTTTCCCCCTATCTATATGGGTATTCCTAGTTTCTGGGGTCTTCTATTTTATAGAGCTCACAATCTGATTTGGGGAAAGGGAATGAACATATAAAATAATGCGGAAGCCATGTTATAAATCCATTCTAGGTATCCGAAGGAAAACCAGGGGACTCAAGAGAAGGAAGAGGGTACTTTGTATACTAAGGCTGGTAATAGCATTTATAGACTGAAAGTACAGACACCCCTTTGTGTCCTCCAGATCTGCATGTACCACCTAAATAATACAATAAAAACACTTATTCACACAAGGTTTACATTGTCTTAGGTATCATAGATAACCTAAAGATGATTTAAAGGGTATGGGAAGATATCGACGGGCTATATGCAAATCCTGTCATTTTGTGGAAAGGATTTGAGCATTTTTAAATTTTGGCATGGGGGAGGGATGCTGAAACCAATTCCCAGGGAAATAATTATATGAATTGCAAGGAACTGCTGTGTAAATTGCTAAATAATTAGTGCAGAGAAGTGAGACTCAGTGAATGGGGAGAAGTAATTTTTGAAAATACTCTAAACAGACTCTCATGGAAGGCTCCCAGAGAGAACCTGCAGGCACCTTGTTAGCATTTGGTTCATGTAGGGTGGTCTCATGGGATCTCAGTGGCCAGCTTTCATGGTAATCAGCCAGAGGGTAGAAGCCAGTAAAGCCAGCATTGGTTGGCATGCCAGGAGGAAAAATCTTCTCCATCTTTCCGGACATTCACTGAGGCCTGTGTGACAATTGTGCGACACTGTCATGAGCAACACACTACTGGGAGGTCTTCATCGAATAAACAGGGTGCAAAATTCATGGCCAAGGAATGCGGGTTGGAGAGGCACTCCCAGCCCCAGCTGCTACCTGCACACCCAGGGCTGGCTGGGAACCAAGGCGACATGCTGAGACCAAGAGCCTGGGCCACGAACAGCAACATTATAGTGCTTAATCCTGAAATGAAAGTAATTGCTCCTGGCTCACAGAATAAAGGAAAAACAAGGTCAGCCTTGGTTGAATAATGCTCCCCCCACACCACACACACACACACAACGACTAGATTCAGAATCCTGCTTGGTATTGGAAAATGTGTGGGAATGGATGTTTTCTGTCAATATAATTTAAATCCATTCAGGAGTACTGCTAGACAGTAGAAGAACATTTGAATGCAAGTACATTTTGATTAACATGATTACATTGAATGTGTTTACTTTTAGCTGTAAGGAATGACATCTTAAATTTAACTCACTCGAATATAAGTTTAGAAGGTCTGCCTGGAAAATAGACGTTGGTTTTTATTTTGAACCATTTCCCATGGAAAAGCCTCAGCAGAAGCTATCAGGACTCCCTTTTTGTATAGATAAAACAGCAAAGAGAGAAACACAGGGAAAGGAGGAGAAGGGAGGCACTCCAATACTGCTAATATACTCCTGGGAAGGAGCCATCTTCTCTACAGAAAGGAAGATTCATAAAAATTCATAAAGGAATACCTACAAGTTTAAATTATTGTTAGAAGGATCTAAAGATGACTTTAACTCACAGTCAAATAAGTGATAGTTCTGGTTTTGCTCACTTGACTGTCCAGGGGCCATAGAAAGGCAAATGTCCGGAGATGCTGTGTATACAGTTATCATCTTCCTTGGGTGTAAGGGAAGCATAACTGCGGTGAGAGAAAATAAGAGGAAAGCAAACCTTGCCTTTCAAGTTCCATTTTTAAAGTTAGGTGTACTAATTCCAAATATTTGCAATGGACTCACAAGGTTGTATCAAGAACTAATGAGAATATGTCTTGTCTCCTAGAACTGAAGCTGCTTTGCTTCCCATTTGCCTGAGCCATATCAGATTGCCCCCACAAATAGCAATTTCTTATGGTTTAACCTATTACCATAATCCCTCACAGGAAGATCATCAACCAGTGCCAATCAGTTAGATATAAAAATCCAGTGTGCTCTCTTGCCACCGCTGGCACTGTATTAAAACCAATACAGTATGGAGAATACAGCTCCTTGTAGGTGCTAACATCGTAGACATCTACCTGAGACAGTATCAGCTATGTATAGACATTGTCCACAGCTTGTGTTTCTGCTTCATTTAGTCAAAAAAAATCTTATGCCATATGGTTTTGGGGCACCAGGAGGATAATTTCACCTAATAGAACAGCACTATGACTCTCACAACTCTGTGTTGCCTGTGAGTTCAGGCCAGTGAACACTTGGAAAGCCAGCCCTAGACCCAGTAACTAGACATGCAGCGGTCATGAGCATAAGGGCTTACTGAACTGGAGGTTGTCGTATAGCCCACCATGTAAATAAACACAGCCATAAGTGGCAGTAGGAACACAAGGAATGGGTACGAGTTGTGCTCTCTATTGGTGTATAATATATAGCCAGCAGCTGTCCCCAAAGTCACAGCATTTCCAAAGATGAAATACAGCAATATTTAGTAACACATTGAAGAGTAAAAGAAAAATTTTGTCTTACATTTCCACACTAGTGCTCTGTCAATCTATGCCAAAATAAGGAGTACTGAATTGAAAGATGGCCTGTTATGGTCTACGTCTACATGTCCCCAAAGCCTCATGCTCTCATAGGTGGGGCGTGGGAGATGATGGGGTCATGGATGCTTGATACTAGATTGGTTTAGCCTAGTTCTGGGTAAAAATGAGGGATTTACTTAAGTAGGAAGACCCACACTTGGGTGTAGGTGCCATCAAACAATGGCCTTGTAGCTTGGATGGAATAAAAAGGGAAAGAAGGACGGATACTCCACCTCTTTCCTGTCATGCCATCACCTACTTCTCCTCTGAGATGCCTCTTTGCCAGGCTGCCCCGCCTGGAATCAGCTAACTATGGATTGAAACCTCTACAAACTGTGAGCTAAAATATTTTCCTCTTTTGGCTTCTGGGTGTTGCAGAATTTGTCTCAGAAAGAGAAAACAACTGAAACACGGCCCCAACTTTCTTTTGCATAATGAACCCAGTGCAGGTGTTAATGAAGTTTTTCAGATAAGCTCTCCATTGTTACGAAATACAAGAAGAACCAAAGGAAATACTGATTTAAAGTATAATGTTAGCTCATTTTACATTCAGGTGCACTAATTGCAAACATGATTAGGAAATACCTATGGATTGTAAGTTGCTAAACACAGTTCTCAGATATGACACTAGCTAGATTTGAGGAAATCCCAGTTTTCCACATTAAAAAGATGACAAAAAGTAATTTCAAAAATATAATCCCTCATGGTGTATGTTAACAAATCAGAAGAAGCATGATGATCTTGAGAGGAAATGATTTCTTACTACTCCCAGAGATTTTGAGACTCATTTTTCAGTCCTTGCACTTTGCTTTCTGGAGCTGGAACTAAATTACTGACAATCTAAATATAATCTGCATCTTTCTGGATGAAGTGACTTCCAAAATGACTTATGACTTGGTTTCAAGAAATAAATGTATCTCTTCAAGTTATACTTCACAAAGAAATGAAGCTTAATTAGATTTTAAAATACATGATTTCCAGCTGGGTGTGGTGGCACATGCCTGTAATCCTAGCACTTGGGAGGCTGAGGCAGGAGGATCAGTGCGAGTTCGAGATCAGCTTGGGCTACAAAAGTGAACTCAAGGCCAGCCTGAACTGCATAGTGAGGCCCTGTCTCAAAAAGACAATAAATAAATAAATAAATAAATAAATAAATAAATAAATAAATAAATAGTTTCATTCTCCTTGGCCCACCACCACTGTATCCCCACCCACACACCCTTACCTCCCGACCCTGGAGTCCTATTCTCATGTTTCTCCAGTGAATTTCAAGCCAATTCTGAGAAGCCATGGGACATTAACAGTGACTTCACAAGAGGATGCCCTCACTCAGCCTTGAACGTGAGATGGAAAAGGATTCACATGCTATGTTGGGGAAATGCAGAATGAAAGAGTAATTTTAGGAAGTTTTCCAGTATTGCTCCAATACCAACTTTCTTTAAACCATTTAGAAGACAATTAATTACTTTATGGCAAAATGATGAAACTTATTGTGGGTTTCCAATATATATCCAGGTATTAGAGGGGTGTACACAATTGAATGAATCCTAGACAAGTTGAGGGGCAGAAGTAAACTTATAGTATGAAATCATAATATGTTCTGTTACATTATGGACATTTTTTCAATTCCTAAAATAGTCATTAAAAAATAAAACAATTCCAGTTTTTAACCCAACAGATGAGATAAAAACGGAATATATAACAATTCTTACAGAAACCAAAAGAAGGAAGGAGGAACAACAGAGGGACAACAGTAAGAAAAATATATGAAACAAAACAAATAGTCAAAGTGATAGGTGAAAACTAATTTCAAAAGTGTGCTAACTTTAATTGGGCAAATATTTCAATTAAAAAGCAGATATTATAAAACTTCATTATAAGGAAAGAACTATATCTATACAGCTTATGAGACATGCTTTAAGTACAAAGGTTACAATTAATAGTAAGTTTGAAGTAAAAGGGATAAAAGGGGATCTTTTATTCTATTCCACTGATTTGTCTGTATTTTACCAATGTCATTTAATATTAACAAGATCCCCAGGTGGTTTCCAGTACACATTAATATGTGAAAAGAAATGGATATATGGCCCATGTAAGGTAATGATAAAATTGTTTTTTTGTTTTTTGTCTTTTTGAGATAGGGTCTCTCTAGGCAGTTCAGACTGGCCTTGAGCTCACTTTTGTAGCCCAGGCTGGTCTTGAACTCACACAGATCCTCCTGTCTCAGCCTCCAAAGTGCTGGGATAACAGGCATGTGCCACCATGCCAGACCCTAGAGGGTTTGATAAAAAGGAAATATTTTGTGGGTACTCACCAATGCAAGAGTGTACACAATTGAATGCATTTAATATTAAACTCTACTATTTAATATTAAAATTCTACTTGGCCCATAATCAAAACAGGATAGGAAATTAAGCCATTTACCTAAGGTCATAGAATTAGTCCAGACTCCAAAGTTCCTGACTGTCAAGTGCTGGAACATCTACCAAGAACTCACCTTTCTAACTAAGTCTTTGGCTTCTGTGTGAGTGTCCCCTCAAAGCCTCATTTACCTACAGCTGGGGGTCTGCAGAGGTGGCTGCTTCTAGGGTATGTGATACTGGGATGAAGTGGTGTGATGCCGAGGTTAAGAGTGCATGATTACTAAAGCAGTCCACTGATTGATATGGCATAATTCTGGGTATGGATAATGAGAAGGCCCACACTGGGTGTGGGTGGCACCACCCGAAAGGCGAAGGGATAAAAGGGAGGTAGGCTGCTGCTTGCTGCTCCACTGTCTCCTGCCTGCTTGCCATGGACTATTTTTCCTCTAAGATGCCTCTCTGCCATGCCGCCCTGCCATGGAGCTGGCTAACTATGGATCTGAACCTCTACGAACTCTGAACTAAACACAACATCTCCTCCTTTGGCTTTGGGTGTTGGGTATTTTGGGTCAGTAATGAGAAAAGTAACCAATGCACAAAGCTTCTTGTTTTCTTACCAATGAATAAGAGAAAAAGTAATTTCTATTTACCCACATATGTGCTACTTCCAGCTGTATTCATTTTTCACTGGCTCTGAATTTCTGTCTGGTATCACTTCCTTTAGCCCTGAAGAATTTCTTTTAATATGTTATAAGTATTTGGGGTGTGTGTGTGTGTGTGTGTGTGTGTGTGTGTGTGTGTTTGGTGATCAAACCTAGGGCCTTGCACATGCTAACCAAGAGCTGTATCAGGATGCTACATGCTATATCTTTTTAATTTTTGATTTTGAAACATGGTCTTGTTAGTTGCCCAGGGTAGCCTTGAGCTAGTGATCTTCCTGCCTCGGCCTCCTGAATAGTTAGGATTACAAGCATGCACCACTGTATCCATATTTCCTATGTCTGATAATTAGCAGATAAACTCTAAGAGGATATCATTGACAAATTATATCAGATTTTTTCTGGTAATCTTTCTTATCTAGAAATCTCTCTTTTTCTCTTTCTCCTTTTCTCACTTGTTTCTTTGCTTCCCTTTTTCATTTGAAATTTTTTTCACTAGGTTGGTTAGCTCAGGTTAACATGTTTTATTCTGTCCTGCATGATAAAGATGTTATGCTGTTGTCTTGTGGTGTCAAGAACTCACCATTATTGTTCTGAAGTCCTACACAGAGTGGGTCATTTTTCTCTGATTGCTACTAAGGTTTAAATTTTTGGCTTTCAAGAATTTTTCTATGATGTACGTGGTAGTGTCTTTCTTTGTTTCTATTCTTCTTGGCATTCAATGATATTCTCGGATTCATGGGTTAATATTTTTCATCAGAATTAATATTTTTTGGCTCTTACTTCTTCAAATAATTTTCTGCCTCCATCTATTTCCTCTCTTCTGGATCTCCAGCTTCTATACATTATGACACTGCGCTAGCCCCAGAGTCAAAGAAACTCTATTTATTTTCCTCTATCTTTTTTTCTCTGTAATTCAGTTCAGATAGTTTTTATTGCCCTGTCTTCAAGTTCACTAATTTTTGTTCTTTTTTAAAAATTTTATTTAAAGAGTAAAAATAGCAGAAACAAGGATAGAAAAACAGTGACAAGCAAGAGTACATATAGTACAGAATTTCAGAACAAGAACAAAAAATTAGCATTGGCTGTATTACATATTTTCATGATTAAATCCATTTAGATTGATAGATACAGGTATGTAGTATTGGTCAAATAATTAAACATTAACACTTTCAATAAACCTTAATTTTTTAAACCCTTCCAAATGCATTTTGTATTTAAGTCACTCTTTTAAAAAATTTATAGGGGTTGAGGATGCAGAAAACACAAGATCCTGATTTATATTCCTGTAGCCACTCATCAGTTTGTTGTTAAGACCTTCTAATGACTTTGTCTTTATTTCAGGTATTGAATTTATCAGTTCTAGAATTTCCAGTTGAATATTTTTTATATTTCTGTTGTATAGTGCCAATTTTCATCTATTTTCTTTAGTCCACATTTTATTTTATTTTATTTTATTTTTAAATGTATTTTAGTACAAAGTCTATAGGATCTCACTACACAGATAGGACTCATAGTGATCTTCCTATTTTCAGCCTCCCAAGCACTGGGATTACAGATGTGTACCACCAAGCCCAGTTTCAATTGCCATCTCAATGTGCCCCTATGGTGGGGCTGGCACAGCATGCAGGGGATCAGATCCTGGCCTTTGTGGCTACCTAAGCAGGTGCTTTAGTCCACTGAGCTATCTGGCCAGCTCTCCAGGTTTTATTTCAAATCCTTAAACTTATTTAAAAGATGTCAGAAAATCCTACTGCCTCTCTCTGCAGTGCCATGGGAAACCCTGGGGGAGCCACGCTCTCAGGGCACTCAGCTCCTCTGGCCTGCTGCACTTGTCTCTGGGGGCAGCCCTGCTTCTCCTTTAGCCAAAGCTGTCCATAACCACTACCCAGAGGATTGATTTCCCCCTGGTGGTGGCTCGTGTTGAACAGGGCTCACAAAATTGCTATTGGGGTGTGCTAAGAACTTCTCTTCCTCCTCCATCTTCTTTTTTTAATCTTTAAAATTTATTTGTTTATTCACTCGACTGACACGGGGTCATGATATGCAGCTTGGATTCATAGTGATCCTCCTGTGTCAGCCTCCCCAGCACTGGAACTACAGACCTACACCACCACGCCCAGTTTTGGTGGCTGGCTCAGCATGGGGTATGAATCATATGGTAGTGAGGGATCAAACCCTGGTCCTTGTGCTTGCCAGGCAGGCGCTTAGAATGCTGAGCCATCTACCCAGCCCCTTCCATGTTCTTTTTCTTTCCCTTCAAACTCACTATGTGGCCTTGAACTCATAGTGATCCTCTTTTTTTTTTTTTTTTTTTTCAGGTCAAGTGACAGTTTTATTTTATTTTATTTTATTTTTCTTATTTCAGAACTTTTGTTTATTTGTTTATTTATTTATTTTTATGGCCGGCTCAGCCTGCCTTGAGGGTAGGGCTGGCGCAGCGTGTGGTGCCAAGGATCGAACCGCGGTCCCTGCAGCCGCCTGCAGGTGCTTTAGACCACTGAGCCATCCTGCTGGGCCCCATAGTGATCCTCTTGTGTCAGCCTCCTGATTACTGAGATTGTAGGTGTGCACCATTGTGCCCTTTTAAGAACTTCTTACATTATAGAATCCTAATAATTATCAAGAAAAAGGTCTGAACCAAAAGACTAAAGAAATTAATAATCTAGAACTAAATATTTTTGCAATGATGATCCCTTGCTTTTAAAAAGCTGCAACCTACTATACCCTATAGGGTTTCATCTGTTAAATTAATTCCCCAGTTTGATAAATACTTACCAAGTTCAAAAAAGTAATGCAGGGAATCAAGGTAGGCAGGTGTAATATTGAACAGAGGTAAATGATGGAAAAATAAAATAAAATTGGATAAATGAATTAGAGAAAAACATTAGATAGGGATGCAAGAGAAAGTCTGATAAGGTGACGCCTACATGAGTGGTATGCCAAGATGTAGGAGGAACAGTGGCGTGTTAGTTTGTTTTTCATAACTATAACTAAATATCTAAAGCTGGGTAATTCTAGAGAAAAGAGATTTATTTAGCTCACATTTCTAGAAGCTCAAAGTCCAAGATTAGGTGTTTCCACGGGTTTGGCCTATCGTGAAAGCTTAGCAGTAGGCACCCATACAGGAGGTAACAAATTATCTCTGAACAGGAAGCTGAAGAGAAACTCTGGGATCCATTTTACTCTGTGAGAACTCACTGTTGTAAAAGCCCAGTGATCCCTACAGAGCTGCCTTAAGAGTAGCTCCCTCCCAAGGGCATGTTCCTCGTAACCTATGTGCCTCCTACTAGGGCTGCCTCTTAGAGGTTCCACACATCCTTCAGTGCCACACTGGGGGCCAAACTCTCTACACAAGTTTTGGGCGACATACTCAAACCATATACAAAACATGGGCATTGCTGGAATGGTAAGTCTAGGAAGTGAATCACAGGAGATGAAGTCAGACAGACAGACAGAGAAGACAGACAAGTCAGGTCAGCCAAAGTAGAGATTATAAGACCACAAGAAATAGTTTGGGTTTTATTTTAAATACAGTGGGAATCAGTGGAATATTTTCAGTGGAAATGAAATATCATGATCATGTCGTCCAAAATCACTTCAGCTGCTGTGTAGAGACTGCCTTATAAGGAGCACAAGTACAAGACCAAAGGCCCATAGACTCATTATGAACTGTGATAACCTCTGTGAAAGATGTTGTTTTTATAATTATATGAAGTGAGTGTTTGGTTTATTAGATAACGTCGTTGATGGTCTACTGTATGGAATCCTGTATGGGATCCTAGAACTACTATATAATAAAGCTAGAAGACAGGCTCACTGGTCTCAGAAATCTTTCTATAATTTAATGGAGAGATAAAAAGTAAAATTAAAAAGAACAAAGGGTACTACTTCATCAGGGCAATAAAAATTGGCAGAAATCAACAGGCTCTCAACATTCACCTTAGCTAGGGTAAAATCTTCTGGTTCACTGTATTCTAAATTGCCATGGCGCTGTAGAAGAACCAAAGAAGCCATTGCCTTGACCTTTAATCTTAGAAGTGTAACCAGGAAAATTAGTATCAAGTGTAAACATAATTGTTAGACATTTACGAAGCACTTAGACATGGTGCTTATGCTCTGCATGAATCATTTAGTCTCTAGAGCAATCCTGTAATAGTAACTATAGACTCCGTTTTCTAGATGAGAAAGCCACGACTTTGGATAGTGTAAATAACCCAGTGTTATACAGAGCTAATAGACAAAATCACAAAAAAGCCCAGTTAATAAACAAAAGATCCCAGCCTTAAGCCTGACCTGTCTTACCCTAAGTCTAAGCCTATAAGATGGCGTTAGTGTTTCCCAGAACTGACTAATGACAAGAATTAACAGCTGTACCTATTTTCTTGTATATCTCTTTGAACTGTTTCCTGGGATCAGTTTCTTTTCTCGATCAGGGAATCCATCATTTTCCTATACTCCTCTAATTTTTTTTATCAATCTCTTCTTTAGTAGTACTTAAGTCTTTCATTATAGCTATCCTTTCTCTCTCTAGTTCAGGGATTATTTCTGCTCTGTTCTCTTCTTTACCTTTCTCCAGTTGTTCCCCTACTTTAGATGCTATTAATTTAGAGATGTCTTGTTTTTTACTTCAGAGGTTATTTCTGATCTGGTTTCCTCTATACATTTCTGCAGTTGTTTTTCCATTTCAGATTCTATTAATTCATGAATTTTTTTTACTTCAGATGTTGTCTCTGATCTGAATTGCTCTATATGTTTCTGCACTTGTCTGTCTACCTCAGATGCTACTAATTCAGAGGGTTGGGCTGCATGATTCCCACTTTCTTCCACGGTAGTGTCTCCTGTATTTGTTCTGGGTGGGCTCAGGACTGAGATTGCATCTTAGTCCTTCTCTTTGTCATTTTGTATAGCAGTGATCTCTGCACTTTGGTGAAGTTATGCTGTTATCACCTATCAAAATTTGGGTCCAGATGCACCAAGCTTGTTCCTGTCCAGATGTGCCTAGCTGAGTCTGGCTGCTGTGCTCAGCTTGTTCCTGCTGCAGCTTTTGGAAGACAGCCCACTATGCTCCTCTGGCAAAATGCTCAGCTCCTGGGTTGGCTGGTAGGGTCTGACCCCCAGCCTTTCTGCAGGGAGTTTTGCTGCAGGGTTCTACAGGTGATGCGGGAGCTGGGTTCTGGGTGCAGGGAGGCCTGGTAAGTCAGAACGGTGGGTGAGGTCTGAGCTCTGGGGGCTGGTGGGTCAGGGAGGAGAACAATGGCTGAGGGAGTTCCTACCTGGGCTCCAAGCAGCCCAGGCAGTGGGAATGGTGGGCAGGGTCCAGCTGTACCTATTAAAAAGACCAATTCCTATAAACACCCCTGACAGATACCTGTGACCATGCCAGATTGATGGGAGAAACTCTTCAGGAGTCTTGGAAGCTGTGATTTTAAACAGTGGCCCTCGAGTGATTCTTACTGTTATATGATATTCTTAAAACCTTAATTATTCTTACTGTACTCCAGCATAGACCATATCCAAAAATAAACAGAAATAAGTAGAGAATACAATATAAAGAAACAATAATGGCAGATGGTATTTCTTAAATGCTTCTTGGAAGAAGTTAAGTTTTGAGTTTCATTTTGGAAGGAATAATGATTGAGGAATCATTCTAGAAAAGAAAGGCAGGAAAGAAATGAGAATTGCATTTAGGACCTTAGGAATGGATGCCCGAAAGAGAAGGTAACTTGATTCCATGTACAACCCACCACTCATTTCTGTTATAAGGTTCAAAGTCATTTAGAGCACTTGTTTGGCTAATACATTTTCTGAAATATTGACCTGATGTTGGTCAAGACTGTCCTAGAAAGGCAATTCTTAAAGACAGTACTCTACTATAATTCTCTTGGGTTAAAAGATCAGGAAGAAAATTTATTTGGAAACTTTTTCTTTTTAAAATATAATTTGTTGGGACTGCCTGGAGCCTGCTGGGTCCACATTCAAGCCACTGCCCAGGCTTGGTGAGTGGGTTCACCTGGGGCTTGTGGGATCCTCACTCAAGCCAACACCCAGGTCAGGAGTGTGTGGAACTTCCTCCATCAGACAGGTCCAGTGTGGAAACCTGCAGCAGAACTCCCTGCAGAGAGGCTAGAGGCAAGACCCACCCAGCTGATCCAGGAGCAGAACATCTTGCCAGAGTGGCATAGCAGATTCCCTTCTAAGATCTGCAGCAGGAAGAAGTAGAGCACAGCAACTAGACCCAACCTGCACCCAGTTAGAGGAGTTTGAAGTTGGTAGCTTCAGAACTGGTGTTAAGGTAATAACTGTACCAAAACTCCACACCAAAGGTCAGAAGACAGTGCTATACAAAATAACAAAGAGAAGTAGCAAAATGCATTCTCAGGCCCTGAGCACACCCACAACAAATGCAGGAGACAATAGCATAGAAGAAACTGGAAATCTCACACCTGAAATCTCTGAAATAATGGTGTCTGAAGCAATGAAGCAACTGCAGAAAGGTATAGAGCAGAATATAAAAATGATAGAATCCTTAAGTGAGCAATATAGTAAAGAAATAGAATGTAGGAAGCAGACTCAAAGTGTCATATAGGAATTTTTTTTTTGAACTGGGGATTGAACTCAGGCCCTTGCATTTGCCAGGCAAGTGCTTATTCTACTGAGCTATCTCCCCAGCCCACCATACAGGAAATAAAAACCTCAATCACCAGCTGACAAAACCATTTCAAGAAAAGGGAAATAGACTTTCAGACCTTGAAGACACCATTGCAGCTAGTGAAAAGGTAAGAAAAGAGCTCTTCAAAACAACTAACACGATGAAAAAATAATTCAACATCTGCAAGACGATGCAAAGATGAACAATGTAAGATTAATAGGCATCAGTGAGAAAGAAGGAGTCAATATAAATTATATAAAAAGAATATGGACAGAAGTAGTAGAAGAAAACTTCCCAGATATGGGAAACAATCTGACATTCAGGTAACCAAAGCATATAGAACCCCAAATAATATCAAGTCAATTAAAACTACACCCATACATATAATAATCAAGATCCCAGAAATTCAGTGCAGGAACACTATACTAAAAGCCACTAGAAAAAAGAAACAGAACATATTTAAAGGAAAATCCAGTAGAATGATGGCAGATTTCTCTCCACAAACCATCAAGTCAAGAAGAGCATGGAGCAAAGTACTACAAGCCCTACAAGAAAACAAATTCCAACCCAGACTGATATACCCTGCAAAACTCTCAAGTTCAATGGAGAAATGAAATATTTCCAGGACAAAAAAGCAGCTAAAGAATTTCACGATGACAAAGCCAACTGTACACAATTTACTAAAACATATTCTAGAGAGAGATCAAAATGACCACAACTCCATGAAGAAGAATGGAAAGAACCCACCAAATAGGGCAAACAATTAAACACAGGAGAAAAAGAGATATACAACAGCAGTTTTCAATTATTTTTTTGTATACAGCAGCAAAATATTTCTGTCAGCATACTCTAAAAATGGACTTCATGGGCTAGGGAGATAGCTCTGTGCCACCACTGCCTGGCAAGTGCAAAGTCATGAGTTTGAACCCCAGTCCCACAAAATAAATAAATAAAGAAAGAAAGAAAGAAAGAAAGGATTTCTGCATTTATGGGTCATGCTTCTGTCCAGGTCTACAGGGTGGCTATCAAGGAAATAGCAGTAGCTCATTCCCACAAGTGACACCTGGCCACCAGTAAGCATCATGGATACTGTCCACATTCATGACATCCTAAAACTTTGTGTGATATCCTATCCCCAAACTATTAGAAGTGCTGGTCATACATTTGCCATTCTAGTATTTTTTTTATGTTTTATTTTTAGCAATTCTTCACTATCATGAAAACTTTTTCTTATTTGATACTTTTATATATATTAACCTGTTCAAATACTATGTGAGTACTCTGAATTGATTACAGATTCATGCACATGATACACAACATCCTAGTCTCTTAGTTGGATTCATAATTTAATTTTAATTTTGGAATATTCTTTTGAAATATGTGATTCAATTTTTAATTAATTACTATTCAATTAATTTTCTGAATACTATTTAATTTTAATTTTTGTCTTATGATTTATGCTGTATCCTTGACTTACAATCTACTTATGAGACATGACATGATATTTTCTCCTAGTATTACAAACTTTAAAAAGTATACTTCTACCTTCCATTGACTTTATATTAGTTTTTCATAGTTTTTCACACACATATTATATATTATATATATGAAAAAGTATGGATATGACCTGACATAAGATTGATACCGTTTTGTAGAAATCTTCAATACTCCTTTAAGTGGGTTCATCTGATATAATTATATTTTATGTAGTCTTGCATAACTACCATTTTTAGAGATCTTTATTCTTTGTCTAGAACCATATAGCAACTTCTCTTACCTTCTGGAATATCATCTTCATTATTTTTTATTTGCTATATTTGGAAGTATTAGAATATTTTGAGTTTGTATAACTGGAAAATATTTTACTTTTAGTTTTCAAAGGTATTTTTCCTAAGTATAAAATGAGGACAGGTTTTTTTTTTTTTTTTTTTTTTTTTTTTTTTTTTTTTTTTTTTTTTTTTTTTTTAGTCCTTTGAATTAGTCTAGTTTCTTACTCATTTGCCCTTTTTTTGTAATATGGAATAAGATGCTACTTAATTTTGTTTTTCCATAGCTAGTATTTTTTATATGTATATGCTTTAATAATTCTTTTTCTTTAAGATTAGTTTTCGACCATTTCTTTTTTGTGTGTCTTGGTATGATTTTATTCAAATTTCTTTTGTAAAAGGTTCATTTTTCTTGGAAATGTGGTGCTATAATTTCAACTAAAGTCAGAAAATTTAAATATTTAAATATTTATTGCTTACCCCCTTCTACTTTGAGAATTCTAATTATATGTATATAAGTTTCTTGATTTTGGTACAGAGTGAACTAGTATGTGACTGATTTGTAAATTCTTCATTTTTATTTTAGATAATTTTCTATTTTATTTCTTTATTTAAGTTCATAAATAACTTGTTTACAATGTGTAATCTATTAGTAATTTTATGCCATGTATTCATTTCAGAATCATTTCTCTAAAATTCATTTTATCTACGTCTTATATCTTTCACATTTCAATATTTGTCTACAATTTTTAATATGCTATTATAATTATTGATTTTTGGTAAAGCTAAATAATGAGAAAAGAGCCCATTAAAAATAGAGTTTAGCAAGCACAAGGGCCTGAGTTCAATCCCTGGTTCTGGAAAAAATAAAGTTTGCTTTGATTTCTTATAATAAGTAAGTAATCCCAAGGGATGACTTTACTTTGAAAATAACGATCACAAATTTTCTTCAGTTGATCCACAGACATTTTATGTCCAAGTGGACAGTGTAGAACTTGTGTCCTAGATTCTCACTGTCGATACCCTCAAATAAGTCAAGAGATGTGTATCGAATGTCACTGTGCCAGACTCTGGGAGCAGCCTGGAGAAGACGAAAGTGAGCCAAGTGTTGCTTCTAGTCATGGGATATGGAATTCAACGGGAGAGGATAGGTGACCCGATATTAAGTCTGTGATAAATCGTGCAGGGAGGCTGGATGAGTGGCTGGGATACACTGCAGGGGGAACACCTGACTGGGACGCTCAGGGTAACCTGGATGATCTTCCCTGAAAGTTTTTCAAGGATTCGTCAGGAAAAGGAGGGAGAAAGCATTTTAGACCAAGGTAACCAACACAGAACGATACGGAGGTCAGGGTGGTTTATCACAGCACTCTGTCTGTGGGTTGTCACAGAAAAGTCACATCTTGACAACAGCTCATGTTTTTTCATTTTTCAGTGTTTTCAAAAATTGACTCACTTGTTATTTAAAACTGGGCAGAATTCCTATGTCAATATTTATTTCTGACTTAGTGGAAGCAAAGATTTAGCAACCCTGGGCCCACATTCTCTCATGGCCATGCAGAACTGTCACAAAGAACAGCTGCTCCTCAGCAGGGGATGCCACTGTCCAGTTGGCCCCAGACTCCCACTCCCAACCCCCGTCCCTGACACTGGTCCCCTGAGTCTGGACCCTAGTGGGGCACATCATGCAAGACTCTACCCTGCCTCAGGAGGTGCTGTGAGAGCAACCTGGAGCGAAGATTTGGCTGGCCTTGATTGCTAACATTACTTATGCTTTTCACATGGGTAATGGGAAGGTGTTGCCACAGATAAGGCTCAGCAAGGGAGGAACATGGTAAGAACTGAACTGTAGAAAGCTGTCTCTGGCAGATGGGTTAGAGACATTTAGACCAAAGTCAGAAATTACTCAGGAGGACACCACAACTTCAGTGAGGAAGGGAGGGTTGTGGAGGGAGAATGGAGATGAGGGTGTCAGCGGAGAAAGAGTCCTAAAAGAATGGGCTGGAGAGATAGCTCAGCAGACTAAGGGCTTGCTTAGGCAAGCTCGGGGACTGGGGTTCAATCCCTGGCACCACATGCCGGGCCAGCCCTGCCTCTAGGCGTGCTGAGCCAGCCACTCTCTAAATTGTTTCATTTGAAAAAATGGCAAGAATAAAATACTTCTGCAATCTCGGCCTAGATGCCACACAGATTTAACAACTGTTACTTATTTGCAGTCATGGTAGGCTCCTCTTCCCCGGGCTTTCACTTTCTGTGGCTTTCTGGAAGTATGAGGTGGAAAATTACAGAAATGATCAATTCAGGGGTTTTAAATACACACAGTTTTGTGCAGTGTGGTGCAGTCATGTACTGTCTTGCTCTCCCCCTATCAAGGACATAAATCAGGCTCTTACCCAGCATATCCACAAAGTATTTGATACCACCCATAAGTCATTTAAGCAACCATCTTGATTTTCAGCCCAGAGCAACTGTTTGGGTATTGAAATACTTTTATCCAAACAACCCTCATTGTAATTACAGTTATCTCAGGGTAGAAAGTTGCTGGCAGTTTGAATATGCCAGAGAGAAGCCATACAGTGCTTCCTCTAAGCAAAAAGGTAAAAGTCCTCAACTTAATGACAGAAGAAAGATGAGATTTCTAGGGTCTGCTTCAAGAAAAAAAAAAAACAAAAAAAACCAGTATGTGGCATTCCCTACTACTCTTGGTTTCAGGCTTCTGCCTGAAAGGGGTCTTAGAAGGGTCTAAGAATGTATCCTTGTGGACAAAGGAGGTTCCTATATTTACTTTTTCTGCCTATTATTGTTTATATCTATGATTTTTTTTTAGAGTCAGAAATTGAACTCAGGGCTTGCACTTGAGAGGTAGATAGGTGCTTGGGCCACTGAGCTATACTCCTTGCCCTTTTTATTGTTTATATCTCATGTCCTAAGGATCTCATATACTCATCAGCAGGGCTTTTGGAAAATGACCATATTATGGGGGTCTTGTAGTCGACTTGCTATTAGGAGATGTAGTCTCGTTGGAAGACACAGGTCATCAGGAGCCAGAGGATCTTTCTTTCTCCTGGGCTCTTCTCTCAATAGTTCTCTCCCTTTGCTCCTTGGTCGCCATGAATTTCTTTCCCCTGCAATGCCTTTGTGCCATGCTGTCCTGTCTCGGAGCCAATTGTCTCTGGACTGAAACCTTTACAAACCATGAAACAAAATAAATCTCTCTTCCTTTAAGTTGCAGGTGTTGGAGATAAAGAGATTGACTAAAACATTTTCCATATGTGCACACACACATACACACATACATGTATGTGTGTGTACATATATATGTATGTAGATGTATCAAGAGAAAGAAAACTGGAGAAATCATTGCACTTCACATCGCAGCATTTACACTTAAATAGGCTCTGCCTAATCATAAGAATTTTCTTATACATAATCACAATGTCATTATATCTAAAATTAATATTAGTTTCTTAGTATGATGTACTATCCATATCTTGTGATATAGAGGTCATATTTAGATATTCCTGGACCATCTCTCAAATCTTTAGTGGTTTTTATAAAATGAAGAGTCCATCAAGTTTCATGTATTATATTTGATTGTTATAGCTCATTAGCCTCTTTTAATCTAGAATAGTTCTCCCTCATTTTTCCTCTTCTCCTTGATAATGACTTTTAGAGGAACTTTAAAAAGTTGGCATGTAGAATATCTTTCTTTCGGGATTCCTCTGCAGGTGTTTTCATAATTTGATTGCTTTTTGATTCACTGTAATTTCTACATAGTTGCAATTAAGCCTGAAGGCTTCATTATATTCATGTTAAACCTTTTAGGCAAGAATGCTTTATAAATTATTCTGTGACTTTCTTTTTTTAATTCATCGTCTTGGGACAGGGTTTCACTTTGCAGTTCAGGCTGGCCTTGATCTTGCTTGTGTAGCCCAGGCTGGTCTCATGGAGATGCTCCTGCCTCAGTCTCCTGAGGTCTGGTATTACAGGCATGTGCCACATGTCCAGAAAATTACTCCAGGACTTACATCTGCATCAGGAAAGCCATAACGCAAATCCCATATCATTGATGCAAAGGTCAGTCATTTGTCATAGCGGTGACAGCCAGCTCTCTTTACATTCTTTACAACCAGGAAATAACCTGTGCGTTGGTGCTTTGTCACTGTGTGACTATCCTGGTTCTGAGTATTTTGCCCATGACCCTTCCCTGAGTCAGTTATGTCATTGGGTGTTGCAAATTGGTGACTTTCAAGTATCATCAGCTTCTTCCTTGCCATTTTTTTCTCTAAATATGAGTCTTCCTTCTTCACTTAGGATAACACAATTCTTAAAAAGGAGGATGAATGTCTAGTTCCTTTTTCTACCAGCTTTAAAGATTTACTATATAGTCAAGTCCAATGATAGCAAATGAGGTGTTATTTCCTGTTTTGCATTTTGTTTTTCATCAACACTGTGTTTATGTGACTTTTATGTGTTCAGTGTTTAACATTTGATACAGACATGCTCAGGTGGTCTGAAACTCAGCTGCGGGAGCCCTTTTAAACTAGCTCCTATGTTTTTGTTGCATGTGGCTACAGATCCCCGAGTGCTTTCTTGCTTTCTGGAATAAAAAACGATACCTTCAACACAATGTAGATTGGAATCAGGTATTTCTTAATCTTGGCTGTTTTTAGTGGATAAAGATGAGCAGAAACCAAGGCCAGGGGTCTAGATAGGCTCATAGTTAGAGGAATGTCACTACCTATACGTTCTTTCAGTGGACAGAGCTAGAGAGAATACACACAAGCATATATATATATATATATATATATATATATATATATATATATTTGTTTGTTTGTTTTGTTTTGTGGGACCAGGGTTCAAACTCACAACCTTGCACTTGCCAGGCAGGCATTTGTGCCACAGAGCTATCTCCCCAGACCCACACGCAAGCATATATTTTAATTCATGAGTCCATATTAATACTTCCAATTTTAACTTACAGTTTATAAGTCTTTTCCCATCAGACGTTTTAGAGCAAGAATGAACAGATGTGGATAATAAGTTACATGTGAAAGGCAAGGACAGGAAAAATGTGAAGAATCACTTTGAGGACTGGAGAGATTGCTTAGCAGTCTAAGCGCCTTACAAGTGCAAGGATCCTAGTTCAATCCCTGGTACCACATGCTATGCCAGCCCCAAAACTGGGTGTAGTGGCACATGCTTATAATCTCAGTGCTGCAGAGGCTGAGACAGAAGGATCACTGTAAGTTGAACTGTGTATTATGACCCTGTATCCAATAAATAAATGGAAGAAAAAAAAATGACTTTGAGCTCCTAGCTTGAAAATACCACCCTGGAAGGACATAGACAGTAATGCTGCTGCTATTTTATCTAAGATAAGGGAGGAAGAGTAAGAACAACTCAGGATTATAAACCAATTATGTGTCACACAAATGATATATAATCATTTTATTTTACTAGATATACAATTAGTAGTGTGTTTGAGAACTGGAAAACATAAGTAAGCGCTAATAAGAGAAGGATTTTACCAGCTGTAGAAACAGTAGCTGTGTTTAAAGCACCCATCAAGAGAATCACCTAGATACTCTTCACAAACCACCAGCATCTGTGAAGTTTCGGTATCTCGGTACATGGATGAAGTTAGATACATGAGTTTAACTTATGGTACAAGCAAGAAAGGAAAGAAAAAAATTATTAATGAAGGTGAAAGAGTTTTAGAAAGTAAGAGAGAAACTTTAAAAAAATTCCAAACGTAAGGCATGGTGTACTAGTTTGCTAGAGCTGTCATAACAAAATACCTCAGACTGAGTTGATTAACTAGAAGAAATAGCAGAGGTCCAGGATGAAAGTAGCAGCATGGTTTGGGTGTTCCTTTGTGTCTTGAAGCCTCACTTCCTGTCTGGTAGATGTCCACTTTGTCTCCTCAAAGGATTGTCCTTCAGTCTTTGTGTTGTCTGTGTCCTAATCTCCATAAGAACACGAGTCATATTTGATTAGGAGCCAGCATATAACCTCCTTTTACCTTAACAACCTCTTTGAAGGATCAAACAAGGTCAAATTCTGAGATACTGAGGTTTGGCATTTCAACATATGAATTTAAGGGTGGGATGGGCATAGGTTGGCCCATAATACATAGGGCCAAATAAAAGTATGTTATAGAGATGCGTACAGTACTAGAGAAACTAGCGAGTCTTCTCAACGGCTCAGGCTCACTTCTAGAGGGACAAGTATGGTAGCACTATTACCCCACAATAGCTTGAGCAAGTTTAGGTGATGACTAAGGATGAATGACATGTTCATCCCCATTTCTATGGTCAATGATGAATACACACAGAGAAAAGTGGAGACAGAGGAATCTATCCACCCTATTTCCGCTGAGATTTTCTAGGCTTTGAACATGAGTCATTATGCTTAGCTTGCTTTCTGCCAAGGGGTTGGCATGTAGTCACTACCTTTTCTTTCTTTGTTTTAGGAGATGTAGCCCTGTGCCAACTGACTCAACTGATATCAGCCCTAACTGTCACAAACGAGATGGGAGCGGTAGGTTTAATTTATCTTTGTATAGAAAAAAAAGATTAGAGAAGAGGAAATGGGGTTGTGTCAAGCATGCTGAAAGACTGACATTTTTATACATGAGAAGCTCAAGCTGGGACTGGAGCAACAGCCTTCTCAGGGACTCGTTGGGCTCATTCGGGACAGAGCCAAGACTCACTCCCCCAACCCCATCCCAACATCCTTTATATTTCACCACAGCTAAGTAGCTCTGAGCTTGACTTTTCTGACTTGAGGTGTCTGTGGAAGTATAGCTTAAAAAGAATTTAAAATGAAAAGGGGCATTGTGGTACAGTGCTTATGAGCATGGACTGGTCTGATGAGCCTGCATTTGAATCTCAGCTGTATCATCCTTGTGGACTTTAATAAGTTAAAGTAGTTTTTAAAAAATTAATGATGCTAGCCACATACTAAGTATTCAATCAGTAGGTGCTATTACTCTTTGTATAATACCTTAAAATGCACTATAATTCAACTTTTCCATTCTAGTTTTTCAGGTAAAATGAAGCAAAAGTAGATAAGTAAACAGAATTAATCAGGAATTTTTCTGTTTCATAGCAAAGAAGATTATTTTACAACATTCCAGGATCAAGCAGTTGAGCACAAAGGAAAAAGAAAAAAAGGAAAAAAAAACCTTAACAATGTAGTCAAAGGGTTTCACAACTTCAACCTCCAATTACTAAAACTTACAGCCTTAGGAGAAAACCCAATCCACAAGGGAGCTGAGTAAGAGGGGAAAAAAAGATGTCTGGAACAAAGGAAGATCCTAAGAGGGAGGAAAGAAGGATGCTATCAAATCCAGAAGTTTAGCAAAAGCCTTGGCGTAAACCAGCATTGACAGAGATCACCTTTCAGCTTGTTCAACCAAAATGGACCCAAAAGCACAGAAGAAGCCTCCTGCTCCTCGCAAAGCCAAAGCAAAGGCCCAGAAGGTAGCAACTGAAAGGCACCCATGGTCACCAACAAATAGACAGAGAGGGCTGGAGGTACAGTTCAGCAGACTGTACGCCTCCTTAGGCAAGTACAGGGATCAGGGTTAGATCCCCGAAACCACATGCTGTGTTGGCCCCACTCCCTGGTGCACTGAGCCGGCCATCAACACTGGGCATGGTTGGGGCCAGTGATATAGCTTAATGGTCAAAGTGCCTGCTTAGGAAAGTTTAGGCAACCACAGGGTCCACAGTTCAATCCCCGGCACCACATGCTGTGCCAGCCCCACCCCCAGGGCAGGCTGAGCCGGTCATAAATAAATAAATAAATAAATAAATAAATAAATATATATTTTTTTAAAAGCTGGGCATGGTGGCACATGCCTGTAATCTCAGTGCTGGGGAGGCTGAAAACAGGAGGATCACCGAGTCTGAGCTGTATAGTGAGACCCTGCACCAAATAGAAAAAGTTCTATTACATTTACCTCCTGGTATCCCAAGATACTGTGGCTCCCAAAGTAGATCAAATTTCCCCTGAAAAGTGCCCTCTGCAGAAACAAGCTTGACTGCTGTGCCATCAAGTTCCCTCCAACTGCCAAATCAGCCAGCAAGACACAAGGCGACAAGCAACTTGTGTTTGCTGTGAAAGTCATGGCGAAACCTGCTGTGAGAAAGTCGTGAGCCACAGCCATGGGTAGAATCAGTACCCTGGTAAAGGAAATAGATATGTGTTTGACTGGCTCCTGACTGTGAAGCTTTGGATGTTATCAACAGAACTAAACCATCTAAACTGAGATTGCCTATCTGGCTTTAAATATAAATTGTGTGCGTACGTGTGTGTGTGTACATGTGTGTATGTGAGAGAGAGAGACAGACAGACAGACTGAATGACTGATAAACTGAGAGACAAAGACAGAGAGACAGGGTCAAAGAGAGTGAGATAGAAAGACCAATTTCCAAGTAAAAGCACAAAGTTAGGATGCCCTAAGAAAGTAAAAGTTATTCCAGAAAGAAATCTTGCTTGTCAGTTAGCAAAATAGCTCAATGGGCTAAGTACCTGCTTAGGCAAGCACAGGGGCTGGGGTTCAATTCCTAGAACTACACGCTGCACTGACCCCATCCCCAGGCACACTGAGTGACCACTGAGACCAGGTGTGGTGGCACATGCCTGTAATCCCAATGCCGGGGAGGCTGAAAACAGGAGGATCACTATGAGTCTGAATTGTGTAATGACACCTCATACCAAATACATAAAAATAAATAAATAAATAATAGTAATGCAAAAGAATTCTCATTTGCATTTTAAAGCCTGGATTTCATCTTACAACATGAAAGGGTTTGTTCTGATGTAGCATCACGTGAGGCCACTACAGTCCAATGGGGGCCTGCTTCCAGGAGTCCCATGAAACGTCAGCTAGTCTCTGGGTCCTTGCACTTCAGCTGGCTGCTGCAGTAATTTTCTTTAATCAATGATTTTGCTAGCAGTTGGGTTCCAGGGCCCTGCTGGTAAGTCGAACATTCAAAATTAACGAAAGCTACTTGTATTAGTGTCTAATTATGCACATGGGAGATGCTGGCCTCAGTTGAAGCAATATAGTCTTTTGCATGGATATGAACATGAAGAATAACTCAGAAATTTTTGTTAGTGTTTAATACCTTAAGGGCTATGGAGCATAAGCCATAAGTAAAAGCATAAAGGAAAGAGTTTACCCATCAAATACATAGAGATTAGAGGGAGCCAGAGGGACTCTCCTGAACGCACCTCCAGGCTTCCCGGCCACACTGAAGGTGCTCTTTGCTCTTCATGATGCAGTCATCCCAGTCCTTTGTTTTGCTGAAATGGTCATCAGAGAGCCACATGCAACTATGATTTCTATTTCTTTTTCTGATTTTAGTTCTTCTTGACTGGGAGCCTTTTACAAGATAATTTGGTGGGAGTTATTTTTTATTTTTATTTTTATTAATTAATTTATTTATTTGTGGTACCAGGGATTGAACTGGTGACTTTGTATTTGTTTGGCAGGTGCTTACTTTCTTTTTTAATTTTTAAAAAAAATTTTAAAGAGAATACAGAATAATAATATAAGAGAAAAAAATTAGAAATGATGCAAAACTTCACCAAACAAAATTTATGAATTCTACGGTGTTTGTTGTTTTGTGTACTGCTGTCTTCAGATTAGTTATTCAGATTACCAGATATATGCATGTAAAATTGGAGAAAGAAAAAAAAAGTTATAAGAAATTAAGAAAAGAGAAATAGGAGAGAAAAAAACAGAAGACAACAAACAAAAAGTAGGTATTATTGGCTCCTTTCCATAGACCAGCAGAAATCAACCATACAATTATTCAAACCATCCTGCTTACATACATAGAAATCTCTTTCCCCCATTCCGTGTCCTGAACTTCTCATCTCAGTAATTCCTTCTTTTTGAACTACAGATCATACTCTTAAGCAAAAAAAACTCAGAACCACATGTGCAAACATCGTATGGTCTCCTTAGTGTGAGAACCTGAAAGAGTAAATAAAATCTGAAGGGTACAGTAGATACTGTGAAAAAGGCAGTTATTTTTCAAATGTTCTGTGTACATATCCTTTGATCCAATAATTTCATTTTTGAGGAGTTCCCCTACAGAAATTTCATCTAAAATGTATAAAGATGTAAATATGAGAGGGTATGTCCCATTGTCAGAAGTACCCTAAGTTGAAAGCAAACCAGAATGCCTTTCATTATGAACTGGTCAATAAATGAACTATGATTTAGCCATGCATATGCCATGGAATCAAACTGAGTTTGAGTTTCCACTGCGCATCAACTTACTAATTGTGGCAGCTTGCATTTATTTTCTAATGCTTCCATAATAAATTACCACAATTTTAGGTGTGCAAAGTAACAACAATAATTTTACAATGCAATAGGTTAGCTGTCCAAAATGGGCTGAAACCAATATGTTGACAGAATTGTGTTCCTTCTTATAGAACCTAAAAAAGAATCTCTTTCCTGGCTCATTCAGCTGTTGACACAATGACTCCCTGTGTGGCTGTAAGGCTGAGATGGTCTGTTTCCTTGTGGTTGTTACCTGTGGCTACCCTTAGGTCATAGGGTCCTCTTACTGGTCCCTAAATATAAGCCCCTACATCTCAAAAACAGCATCAGGGGGTTGAGTATTTCTCATGCTACAACCTCATTGACTTCGTATCTACCACAGCATCTTCCTAAACCAGTGGTGAAAGTCCCCATCATTCGCCAAAATGGTTATCTTTGGCCAGCCTGACAGTCCAGAATACTTTCCCTTATCTTAAGTTCCTTAGCCCTAACTACATCTGCAAAGTCCTATTTGCCTTATAAGGTAACAAACATATAGGTTCCAGGCAGTACAGGTGGTCATGACCACAAACTGGAAACTTAACTCAGTCTAGACCTAGTACAAGGGCCCTGGGTCAGCTTTCCATGGCCTCCCCAGCATTCGGCTTCCCGAGTGAGTACACCCCACAATCTAAACAGGTTTTGCAGTGCTTAATGCCTTCCCCCACAGAGGCCCACAGTGGGCTTGGCTTACACTGATATGTCTCTGTGACTTGTGAGGTGGTCAGCCCCTCAAATCCCATCAAACAGGCTTTTTCGCTCCTATATCCACAATGCTTTTCCCCATCACTGTCCTTGGCCCTTCTGCCTGGAAATTTCCTGCCCCCAGCAGGGCTCAGCTCAGATGTTCTGTCTTCATGGATGTGCATTCCTGACTGTCCTGGTTCCTGCAGCTCATGTCCTTGCAGAGCCTTGCTGTGTTTTGTGCAAGCTTCCTTAAAAGAATTGTCTCCTTGAAGTTGTCCATAGGGCTGTACCTCTCTCTACTGTAAGCTCTTCAAGAACAAAACCTAAAACTTTGTTCTTTTTACATATTCAGTAGATAGCAGTTTCTGGTACATTCTAGGCACATGATGATCATTAATGGATCAATTAATAAAGTAGTAATGTTTTCATTTAGAATTATAACCCATTTACTAATTTTTACCACACATATAAAGAGACTCCCCACTTAGAGTGCCAGTTTCCCCCCATTACCTCTATATAAGGCAGCAGAGCAAAACCCTTTTCCTGATGATTTCATATAACATTGTCTCATGAAATGTCTGCATTTGGGTGCTAAAGGATGAAGGAAGTTATTTTTCCACTGTAAACTAAAAGCTTCCTTAGAGCAGACAGTGGACTAGTTATGTTTTCTATGTTCCTGTAACCTACTTATGGATAAGTAATTTTAAAAATTGGTATTCATAAAAATCAACCACAAACCAATAAGAATGAGTTGAATCATAAAAATTCCATGCTATTTATATCTCCCACACATACTCTGCATTTATTCTAAATGGAAAAGTACAAATATTGGGATAAAAATATTTAAACAACAGAAATAAGAAACTAGAAATGCTAATCCTGCCCAAAGGGCAGAATTTAATTCTGTGCTAAACTACGTATGTGGGCCTAAGAGGCATGGCTTACCAAACATTTGAGAACAAGTAATTACCCGGCATCGCTCTATCACATATTCGCCTCACACATAATTCACACATCAAGCCCACAGAAGAGAAACATAAAATGCTGCTTGAAATAGTCATTTCAGTCACACTTTTTTCACGTTTACTTTTTTTCCCTCATCAAATTTTTTTTATTCCTATGACGCTGGTTTGGACAAGGGCAAAGGGACATTTTCTTTCTGATACAGAAGGACAGAAAAAATATAACATCTCTGACCTATTATTCTTGCTTGTTTTACTGATAAATCTTGGACATTTAAATATGGAGGTGCATTGTTCCTTTGCGGGCTGATGCCATACTTGTAGAGTAGAATGAACATGTAAGGGGACACTCATACTTATTCAATAATTTCTTCAATGAACATTAAAAAACAAAACAAAACGAACAGAAGACAAGCACCTTCTTTCTCCAAGCTTAGAGTTATTGGGTTTCCAGTCCTCATCAAGGACTAAAACAGGTTCCTCAGTAAGCTTGCAATCTAGTAGTAGAGACAGTTAAACTAAAAATGACAATGCAGCGAGGCCTGTGGGAAATTCAAAGCTGAGGGAACACCTGGGAGAGATCAGAGGATGAGAGGGATCAGGGAGACCCTGGGGCGGGGCTGTATATTACCAAAATGAGTGAAAGTGGATCTCCAGGTAAATATTTTCTGTGATCACAAACCAAGCAACAGCTTCTGCAGCCCGGGTTTCCTCTCTGCCTTGCATATTCACAATAAAGAAGACAGCTCATGTGTGTTTCAGGACATTTTAGTCTCTGGGCAGTAGCATTCTAGCATTTTCTCTCACTCAATATTTTGCCTGAAACATGGAAAATTTTCCCATCAAACATAACTCACAGCTGGGCATGACAGTGCACGTCTATAATTCCAGCATTCAGAAGGCTGAGGCAGGAGGGTCCTTGCAAGTTTGAGATGAGCCTGAGTTAAGAAGTGAGTTCAAGGCCAGCTTGAACTGCATAGCAAGACCTTGTCTCCCAAAGATGACAGACAGAAGACAAATAGTAATTCACTTGAAACACTAAATAATCCGTAGCTATGGTGTGGCATTTTCCAAGAGCTTGAATTGGGACAAGGGCTTTGGCCTAACTGTACCTCAGGGACTCACCTTTAAAAGAGATTGCAGCAAGAATTATATAAGTGTGATTGTGTCAAGTACTTAGAGCACAAAAGTGTGACTCAAAGCAAATGTCCAGTAAGTGGACTATAATTATTTTACTCCTCATATTGGAATTGTCAGTGAAGCTACGTGGCCAGTTATTTAAATAACAAGCAGATTATTTATAGAAACTTGTTCCAGAAGGGACATGTTGGCTGTTGTTGTTTAATAATTTTGACATTAACATGATATTAAGAAAGTTGATGGTGTGACCACAAAGACTGAACTCTGGTGGCTTTCACAAGAGTTGCTAAAGAACTTTTGGGTTTATTGCTATTCACTGAACATTCATTATCCCTGGACTTATTGTTTACTAACTGTCAGGCCTGATGATACAAAGATCTCTGAGAGGGGCCAACAATGTATTACTCATTTAATATGTGTTTATAAAGTACCCAGAAAGTGTAAGTCACCACAGAACATAAAATGATGTGTTAGACCCTTCCGTAGCTTAAAGTCTAGGGGGTGAAATAAATTGTGTGGAAATCTTGGAAACGAAGGGCAGAAGACAATACATGCTATGAAGAGGAAAGGTTGGTGGGAATGAACACTTTCTCAAGGCTTTCCCTGTTAGTTGATTGATTATGTCATTTTGAGAAAACAGAACCCAACTCAATTGGCTGAGCATAGTTCTGGGGTGTAGAGGACCCAGCCTAGGAAGCATTATTGCCAGAACTGTATAAAAGGAAAATGAGGAAGAAAGCATTGCGTATGTTTCCTTCAGAGGGGCTCTGGTCTTCCCTCTCACCTTGGCCATCATCCGGTTTTCAATGCAGACTCTTTAGCCTTCAGTATCCTGCAGCCTTGCCAAGTAGATCCTTTGGCTTCCTGGTATCAACTCCAAAGGGATGCTGCATGGAGTGCCAGGCATTCGACTGGCACCTTCGGATTCCCAGTGCATAGACAGACCTCTTGTACTCTTCCACGTCTGACTCTGTGGGCAGTCATTGGAAGCCAATCTGTAAATTCTTATGTATTTGTACATCTTGTGTTATATCTGTCTCTAGTAAATACTTTCTATGTATCTGGTGGATTATCTCAGGAGGCTACGGCATTGAAAGGATGGAGCCCTGATATGCAACTGCAGAGATCAAGAAGAAGTTGCTAGAAGTCGGGGCATTACAATTATATCTTGAGAAACACTTTACTTCTGGAGCATTTTGCTTAACCTTGATAATATAGTCCACATATTTAAGGGCTTTTTATAAAGATGCATGGTACAAAGATATTTTGAAGAAAATATCTGATCTAATAATGTTGTCTCTTTTGAACACTATCAACTGATTACAAATTAGAACTCCTACCAATCTGAGGAAGCATCCAGATGTTGCCTCATAATGAACAACTTTCCATTCCATCATCCCATCTGGACTGTTTTGCCTACACTGCCATTCCAACACCACTGCTCCCTGAACGTCCTTCCCTACGTGTCCCTGGGAAGCGCATAGCCAGCATGCCCGGGGATCCTGTTCTCAATTATTGATTGTGTAATTTATTGATAAAGCAAGGCCAAATATGAGTAAGAAGGAAACCCTAATTAGAAATGAAGTACTCAGTGTCCCAACAAGAAAAATTCCAGGGCTTCAAAAATAGAATATGAGTGATGCATAGTTTCTTCTGTCACTGAAGAAATCATCCCAGTACTAATATGCCAGAAAATGCACTAAGCAGATGGGGCAACATTAATGGTGACATAGAATGGGCACCTATGGAGAGACAGAGTCATTCAGAACCAGAAGACGTCGGACATATGCTAAATCCCTATGCGTTCCAAATGAGTGCTACAGAAAGTCCATAGGAGAGACACAGCCATTGGGCAAGGACACAGCGGGCTATGGGGGGAGCCAAAAAGACAGAACTGCTTTCTCACTTGGTCCACCAGCCAGCTTAAACATCATCATCATCATCATCATGTATTATGTATTAGGTCAGGGTCTACAGGGTCTCTCACTATGTAGAACAGACTCATAGTGATCATCCTGTTGTCAGCCTCCCAAGTGCTGGGCTGGCTACCACGCCCACTCTCAATACTATCTCAGCACGCCTCAGGGGGCGGGGCTGGCTCGGCATGCTGGGGATTGAACCCTGGCCATTGCACTCTGCCTAAGCAGGCACTTTAGTCCGCTGAGCTATTAGGCCAGCCCTACATTATTATTATTATTACTACTATTACTATTATTATTTAGTTTGCTATGTGAGTAAAGCAAACAAGATAACTTTGAGTACAACTAATGCAGTTTAATTCTGAAAATTTTGTCCTAAATTCTGATAAAATATGCCAAAAAACACAGAAATCATTCCAATAGAATACCTATCTTCATAGTCTTCTCTGACTACATTTATCTAAACATACATGTTTATTTCAAGCTGATCACCAACTGGAATTGTTCTCCATTCTTTTATATATATGTGTCCTAGGGGTGGGACACAGCATGTGGTGCAGGGGATTGAACTACAGTCCCTGCGATGGCCTAAGCTTGCCTAAGCAGGCGCTTTATACTACTGAGCCATCTCACTGGTCCTCTTGATTCTTATAAGACAAAATCAGAGACTCAGGTATTTAAATGTCTTTGAAGATTTTAGGGCAGAAAACTCAGTTTTAGGTGTCTGTGAGTTTCTAGGTACTCCTTATCAGAGATGATACCAGGCCTTTGTTTTCTAATTAGTGGAACATGTAACAAAACACACACACACACACGCACAAATACACACACACATGCCCTACACTGAGAGACAATAAACACAACAGGAGGCTCTTGTATTTGTAAAAAACCAGCACTAGAGAAGAGCGGACAGCTTGGGAGTGAGTGCGTAATGAGTTGCTATTTATAGCTCCCCTTCCATCCGCTGATGTGAACTTGGGGTCTTTCTCTGCCAGCGAGTAATTTTAGGGAATGAGCTTCCCAGTGAGCTCACAGCTTAACACTGCTTGTATCACCATCTTGAGTCAGCCGCGGATAATGCCGTGCAGAATAAACTAATTTTAGTCATTCGGTGAGATTCTTGTAAACACTCCAGAGTGACTGTTCAGAGGCAGTGTGAACTTGCTGTCTCTGTTTCATTTCCTGGGCCCAGTAATCCATGAGGGGTATTTTTAGGTGACCACATCTCACAGGACGTGTCTCATTGTGCTTCTCTGTCTCAGAGCAGGCATTTGAAAACCCTGCCGCAGACTCTGAAGTGAAAAGGCTTACTGGTCAAGTGGAGCTAGAGAGTAATTAGCAAAAGACACAGAAGCATAAGCGTGCCGTCCATGCTAGAAGACAAAACGCTGCGCGCCTTAGTGTGATTCCAACAACACCATCAGTGAGCCTCGGCCGAAGTTCTCAGAGGGAAAGACGAGAAGGGGGAAATACTTATTCCTGAAGCTAACTGATGGCTGTCCCTGTTGCTCATACTGGACACTAGGTTATTTGGGGGAGGGTGCAGGGGGGAGTGTTTTTGAGTTTTCTTTTGTGGTTCTTGAGATTGAACCAATGGCCTTGAGCATGCTAGGCAAGGACACCACTGAGGATGTCACTAGGCCTCCTGCTATTCAGTGATCCCTTGGTTTCTGAATCAGCCCCTGGGTTCTGGGTTACATTTCATTAACTGCCAGTCACATGCCGAATATACAGCACCTGTCGTTCACTTAGGGTCTCACAGGTCACTGAGAAAGAATAGGGCCTGATGACAAACTTCACTGGTCAAAGACGCCAGATCAGGTGTATTAAAACAGCCTATAACTGGGGTAGCTGTATTTATTAAGCACTGTGGGAGCTAGGCTTGGTGGTACCTACATGGAAATTAAGGTGACCGAGACAGGGGTGGTAGTACACACCCAACACTGGGAGAAGCTGAGGCAGAGGATCACAAGCTCAAGTTCTGCTTGGACAACTAAGGAACACCCTGTCTTAAAATGAAAAATAAAAATGACTAGGGATGTGGCTTAGTGGTAGGGTCCCCCGGGTTAATCTTCAGTACTAAGAAAGGAAGAATGAGTGAGTGAGAGAGACAGAGAAAGAGAGAGAGAAACACACACACACACACACACACACACACACACACACACACAGAAAGAGGGAGAGCCAGCCGGAGAGAGACAGAGACAGAGACAAAGACAGAGACAGAAACAGAGACAAAGACAGAGAAAGAGAGACAGTCATAAGAGAGACAGTGACAGAGAGAGACAAAGAGAGACAGAAAGACAGAGACAGAGACAAAAAGAGACAGAGAGATAGAGACAAAGAGAGACAGAAAGATAGAGACAGAGAGACAGAGAAAGAGAAAGGCAGAGTCGCAGAGAGAGAGAGAGAGAGAGAGAGAGAGAGAGAAAGAGGAGATCTTAAGTGGAAGGTCAGAGTTGAGAGGAGGGAGTAACAATTCTAAGCAAAATAGAAACCTTAAAGTTGGCTGGTAGTGAATATCCCATCAGCCAGAAAGAGCATGAAGGTTTGTTAAAAGAAAGAAAGTCTGGTTCTTAGCTTTATTTTCTCTTTTCTGAATACTTTCAACCCTGGAATAGTTGATATCTATTCTCCTTGATCTAAAAAGAGAATTTCAAGCCAAGTGTATGTGAAGCAAAGTCAGGAGGGGAGGAAGGAAGGAGAAAAGAGACAGCGGAGGAAATACTAACAGGGGAAAAGAGGGAAATGGTGTGGCCTGTAATTATTTTTATAGGAAAGTCAGCTAATCAGAGTTCTGAATATCTATCAGAGTGTAGAATATCTATCTCTTGAATTCATTAAAAGTAATTTTGAGACTGTTAGGTTTAGGGGGGACAGGACTTTGCTAAAAGGACACTTTTTTTAAATGTCTCTTTCCAAAGAAAGCACACATCTCACCAAGATCTACAACCTATGTGTGGCTTCACTGTGCTGGTGGAAACTTGGTCTCCTTGAAGGGATTCTTCTTAACTGAGGAGCCCCGTGTCCTTGGCTACCCCTCCAGCATGAGTTTCCTGAGCTCCCAGAGAGGACAGGGAGGCTTTCAGAGGCTAGCAGAGGCGCTGACCCCTAGCTCTTCACTACAGGGAAGCTGGTGCCCTGGCCTCTGTGAACCACACCGGGCAGTGTTCCTAACAGGAGCCTAAGAAACCAACCTTTTGAGGAACTTTGTGTTAAGGAATGTCTGGAATGTTGTGAGCCCTGAGAATTTCCGGGAAGCTTATGTGGTCCATGGTGTAGAAAAGCCAAAGCAGTATTACAGTTAAGCAAGACTGGTTCGGATCAGAGACAGATTCAGGAAGAAATCGTTAAGACGAGGGGTAGGATTGTTTCTTTGCAAGCATTAACTACAGGTTCAAAATACCTTTCTGAATCCCAGCTGCATCTCAGAGGCTGTCCACATCACCACAGGCTAGTAAGAGGATAAGCATTAAATAGGCTGTGAACTTAGACAGCAGCTATCTGCAGTGCCTTCATCCCAGCCTGTAGTTGAAGAGTTGATGCTGTGAGAATTTCAGCATATTTACAACTCTAATTTTAGAACATTCACAAATGCTACTGACGCTAGGAAGTTCTACTTTTATTATTTCTATTATTATTGTAAAAGGTTTTTTTGTGTGTGTGTATGTGGTACTGGGAGTTGAACTCAGGACCTCGTACTTGCCTGGTAAGCACTTATTCTACTGAGCTGTCTCCTCAGCCCCTAGAGGTTTTAAATATACTTAAATGTTTTTAAATCCTGTTTGTAAGTAGAGGCTTTAGATATATGTATGTATCCTATTTAGGAATAAATTTTGTCTTAACATCCCTTTTGTTTGTTAGAACTACAAATCTGTGAAAGCTGAAGACATTGTTTTCATAAAGTGGGTATTAAAATCACTTTTATTGTGTAACATGGTCACTTATTTTTTACTTTTAATTTAATATTCTTCGTTTAGGCTTTCGCAAATTTTTTGATCTGTATTCCCTAATGAGTTAGTACAATCACATGCATACTTATATGCTCTTACATATGTATTTAAAAATGCATATGTGAATTTAAATTTGAAAAAAATTATGAAAAAAATCTCCCTTTAACAAGAATGTCATAGTGCTTCCCAATCTCTCTCTCTTTTTTTTTTTTTTTTTTTTTTTTTTGGTCTTTTTTGAGACAGGTTCTCGCTATGCAGTTGAGGCTGGCCTTGAGCTCACTTTTGTAGCCCAGGCTGGTCTACTCACACCAATCCTCCTGTCTCAGCCTCCCGAGTGCTGGGATTACAGGCATGCGCCACCACACCCAGCTCCCCCAATCTCTTTTATTGCTTTCCTTTCATAAAATCAGGAGGTCTCTAGCCCCATGATTGTCTCAATTACTTTTTTGTCATTGCTGAGACAAAATATCTGATAACTACAATTCAGGAAGGAAAGATTTATTTAGCTCATAATTAGTGGAGGTTTCAGTCCATTCTTGGCTGGCTTCAAGGCAGAGTGGCGCACAGCAGAGGGCAGCCTTTCATGGTGGCAGCAAATAGCAAAGTGAGGAGCAGCTGCTGCTGCCGCTAGCAAACCTCTCTCCTCTCTTTACATTGTAATGCAGATTACCCACCCCAGGGCACTCATACCCATAACTCTAGAAGCCAAGCCAATGACTACATGAGGCTTGGGGGGGGCAATTAGACACAAACTGTAGCAGTAGTATGGTACTTGCCTAGCATGTGTAAAACCCTAGGTTCAATCCCCAGTATTCTCAAATAAGTAAATATGTAAATCATGCCTATAACTCATTTTATTAATTTCTCTTCCCATGAATGGATCATGACCTATAGGTGGAGAAACATTGTTATGATTTAGATCTAAAATGTTCTCCCAAGGGCCAGCCAAATAACTCAGCGGATTAAAACACCTATAAACAGGGGCAGGAGCCAGGGGTTCAATCCCCTGCCTACTGTACAGGACCTGCCCCTGGGGCATGCTGAGATGGCATCCTAACTCTTCGGAGGCTGCAAACAGGCAGACCACTATGAGTCCAATCTAGTAGTGAGAACTTGAATACCCTATAGACCCTTTCTTAAAATACAAAAAAAAAGTTCCCCCAAGCTGGGCATACTGATGGACATCTGTAATCCTAGCACTCATATTCAGGAGGCTGAGGCAAGAAGAACAAAAACATAAATCAATATGATGCCCCCCCAAATTTTTATGCATATGAAAGATGATTGGATCCCAAGCCCTCCACTCATTAGCTGATGAATCCAGTAGCTGGATGTGCTGTCAGAGCTTGAACCTCTCTGGAGCTGGTCCCTGGGGTTGTGAGCCTGGAAGGGTGTACTCTTGTTCCAGCCTCCTGGTTTCTGAGTGCCACTGTCCCATTTTTGACTTAGAGCAGATGCCATGGAGTGAAAGGATTGAAAGTCCCAGGCAAAGTAAATATATCTTTCGTCCCTTAAGTTGTAGGCATCAGGTATTTTGTTCCAATGATTAGGAAAGTGACCAAGCACCCTTTAAGTAACTTCACAGTGTATGAAATAAAGTAAGCTATTATAGTATGGAATATGGGCATGTATTTGAAGGGATTCTAAGAAATGAAGAATGCTAAAAAAGAAAAAAAACTGTCGTTGGCTTTAGTTAGACACAATCATTCTTATGTTATTTCCTGGAAAATATTAACTTCTTAAAGTACAGAGTAGTCATGCAACCCCTTTCTTTTTAAAAATAATATTTATCATACTTTTCAAGCTTAAAAATTAAGCTATCTCCTTCCTTTAGGCTTTCCATACCTTACCTTCAAATTTCTATACAATAATAATAATAATAATAATAATAATAATAATAATAATAATAATAATGGTATTGAGTAGAGAATCAAGAATAAAGACCACATTTTAGAAAGAGCTCACTTTAGAATTTTGTAAGAAGGACACCTAAGAAATGAGGACAAATGTAGACTTGGGCTTTGGGTGCTTCGTGGTTTCTTAAAACTATTGTGAATATTTCCTTTTGAAGATAGGATCAGCAATTAATTAGCAAACAAAGGTAACTGAAGAATCATTGTAGTGACTATACTTATTAAAATCAAGATCCATTCTGTAATGGGAATACTGATTCCCCAATTAGAGGCTGTCACTCATCGACAAGGATGGGCTGGTCAGAAGCATTCCACTAAAGACAATAAGACTACTTTTGAAATGGACCATGTATTCTGCTTCTACATCTTCTAAGTTTTGATTTTTGTCTATCAAATTGAATTACATAGACCCTACCTGTATTTTTTTCTTGATGGTATATGGGGAGATACCTCAAATTTAAAAACCTCAAAAATAACAATAGGGAGTCCCTGGACAGCAAGACTCTTGATGTGACTCACACTTTGAGGATCTCCTGAGAGGAAGCCAGGGTGAGGGCACTGTACACACCGCTCCTTCATTTCCAGCAGGAAACACTGCATACAACTCTCATCACACTCTTCTGGCCCTATTCCCACTTAGTTTTCTCTGTGTCACCTTCTTCTGACATGTCCAGCACAGCCCATCCTGAGTGCCTGTTGACTTCTGTCTCCCTCCATAGTCTCTGGGCGACAGGAAAGAGACAGGTATTTATCAGTGTCTGCTGAATTCTTGACTCAGCTCGGTGAGAGGGGCTTAGTTTCTGGGTCTGTCACAATGTGCTGAGGGAAGGAACAGATAGGTAAGAGAATATTCAATGAATCCTTCACTTTGATTTGCAGCCCCATTCAAGAGTCAGCTTTCTCTACCCCCAGCCCAGAGTGAAGCAAGTGCCCAGTACTTCTCAGGAGACCCCCACCACCAAACCTACCGGGCTCTGGCCCATGTATAAATAAGTCCAGCCACAGCAGCTCCATTGGGGGATTTCTGGAGGTTTCAAGGCAGAGAGAATCTTTGAAAGCTGAAAGCAGCAAGTCTGGTGGCATCCAGGGGTCTGAGAAGAAAAGTCAAATGTCATTTTTAGAATTGTCTTCCTTCAAAACTTTTGCAGTATCTCACTGTTAAAGTAAGAGGAAACAAGCTAATCAGTTTACTGGCAAATTGCTATCGACAACATTGTTTATGAGCTTTCCATAAACATTTGTTCAACAAAGGCTGAAACCAAGAGGACCTTATCCCCACAATAATTGTCTTCAGGGCACAGGAAGGAACGCCTTAACCTGATGGACTCAAGTGATACCTCCCATCCTAAGGGTTGGTTTTGTTGTTGTTGTTGTTGTTGTTGTTGTTTTTATTTTAGGGAACGGTCTACAGAGTGCTCAGGCTCTCACTACTAGAGCAGACTCTTAGTGATCTGCCTGTTTACAGCCTCTCAAGAGCTGGGATTACAGACGCCTGCCACCATACCCAATCTCAATTGCCATCTCAGCACATCCTGGGGGTCAGGCCTGCATGGCAGGCCAGGGGTATCCTAAATATTTTTTTTTTTCCTATGGCCAGCTCATCCTTTCCTGGGGTGGGGCTGGCACAGCATGCAGTGGCCGGATTGAATAGAGGTCCTTGCCATTGCTTAAGCTATCCTAAGCAGGAGCTTTAGACCACTGAACCATCTTGCTGGCCCTTTCTTTTCAATGAACTAAGAGACACTAACAGTATAACTGACTCTCAATTTTTCCCTTTTCCCTGTTGTCCTTTCCCCTTTCCCCTATCCTACATCCTTTTTCCTTCTGAGCAATTTCCATTTTACAGTATCTATAGTATATTTTAGACCTTATGTACTCCCTTAGTATCTAACACTAGGCAGCCAATATGATGTTTCCACTTGTGAGTCTGATTTATTTCACTGATGAATATGGTATTAACTTGCATCCATTTTACTTTGAAAGTTTCAAGTTTATCCTCCTGTGGCTGAGTAGTATCCTCCTTGTATAAAAAATACCACATCTTTTTAGCCATTCCTCAGCTGATGATCATTGGGTGTTTTCCAAATGTGATACATATTTTTAAAAATTAAAATTCAGGGGTCCGGCAGGATGGCTCAGTGGTCTAAAGCCCCTGCTTGGGAAAGCATGGGCGGCTTCAGGGACCGCGGTTCAATCCCTGGCACCACATGCTGCCCCAGCCCTGCCCTCGGGGTGGGCTGAGCCGGCCATAAAAATGAGTGAATAAACAAACAAAGGTTCTGAAACAAGAAAAATAAAATAAAATAAAATAAAAAATTTAAAAAATTAAAATTCACCACGTAATTTGATCACACCTATATACTTACTATTCCAGTTGACAGTTTGAGATTATCAGGAGATGCTTCCATCCTATAATCCAGGTATGGCTATGCTCTTTTAAGTCCTGACTGCCTAGACCTGAATCTAGTCTGCTTTCCAACCTGTCTTATCATAGAGGTTCATTTCAACTCTTCTTAACTATTTTATAATAATGGGAGCAGGACAGAATCCCAGCATACACCACGTGTCAATACACTGATGGCAAACTGCAGATTTTATGTTCAATTCATGCATGTCACCCAGTGCTACCAGCCCTCTGTTGGTGCATTTTAGTACATAATATTAGTGGTGATTTGAGGAATAACGATATCTATCACTTGTTATCTATCTACTTTATGCTTTCCACACTGCATCGTGCCTTAACAACTCTCAAGTATGTTACATTCTTTAAAAGGAGCCTAAGATACGGATGCTTTGTCCTCATTTTATAGACAATCCTCAAACATATCATGTCTGTGGGCCAAATGCCATGACAGTGATTAAACGATGTGAATTCCTATATTCTCTCTACTACATTAGACCTGACTGTGCTTAACATGAGCCAGGTACCAGATTTTAACTGGTTTAACTGATGATCCAATGATACAGACATGGTCACTATCCTCATCATCTTACTAGAGCAACAAGTTGAAGAAATTATGCAGTTATAGCCATACACTTAGAAAGAGCCAGGGCTGCAATTCACACTAAGGCTGAACAGTAGGTGCTTCCACTGTCAAGAAAGCAATTTAACCATGTTTAATCCAGGACTTTCCAAACTTACTTGATTGGGGAAGCACTAATTGTAGCTAAGGCCTATAATTACAGTTAACCGTCTTGGCAAACACAGTTTGGAAATCACAGGACCAACTTTCTCACTTTGATCTATCTAGCCTCTTCCAACCTAGAGTACAGGGCCTTTACTACTCTCACAAATCTTAGAAATCTTAGGAACCTGATAGTCTCTGTTTTCTGCCTGTGTAGTGACTATAGAGGCCAGATATTCAAAACTGCCCACTTACACCCTTGATTATCTCTAAAAGACTTATCATTAAAAAAAAAAAAAAACTTTATTTATGTTATGGCCAGCCCAGGCCGCCCTGGGGGTGGGGCTGGCACTGAACGTGGTGCTGGGGAGCGAACCGTGGTCCCTGCAGTTGTCTAAGCTTGTCTAAGCTGGCGCTTTAGACCGCTGAACCATCTCACCAGCCCTCTAAAAGCCTTATGATGGAACCAAATCAATGTAAGATGTTTGTAAATGTTAATGTAAAATATATTACTAGAGAACATAAAGATATCTTCCCTCTCACATCCACACAGAGAAAAGTAATCTCTTGTATTCTGAATAACTAAAAATACTAACACCCCCAGCAGTCCCTTGTCCTATGAAGCTATGACTTATAGGGTGAGTAACAAATGCTATGAAATATGAAAGTCTTATGAAAGAATTCTGTTCAAACAAATCACTTTGATCTCACTACTGTTGGAATGGATGAAATCTAACTTTTAATGACTATTTCCTGTGGACCAAGCATTCTGTCATGTGCTTTATATAGATTATCTTATTTCACAATGAATTTGTGAGGCAATGCTGTTGGTATTCCCACCAGAAGCAAGAAGGAAGGCACTAAGAGTTTAAGTAACTGGTCCGAGACCACACAGCTGTACAGCACATGGTAGAGTCAGGCTAGAAGGGGGAAGAGCACAGCTTTTAAGTGTCCCTAGCTACTTTAGATGCTAATTCTGAGGTCAACGAACAAATTCAGCCATGAGCCCTAAGTTTCTAACAAAGTGATCATTTGCTTTTTGAAAACCCTACATTAGAAGGTACATGACATCTACACATGATTATTCTTGGGGAACCTTCAAAATCTGTCAACTGGAAATAAGATTCCAGGGGGGAAACCCCAAAACCTTTAATTGCTCCAAGATGATATGTTGGTTTGGTAGATCTGGCTCATCTTAAAAGGAATTTTTGGAAGGTATAACTGGCATTAAAGAAACATGATTCGAGTTCTTATCCTTATAAAATCATAGTTGTCTTTTCTAGGTTTGCTGAAAACTCTGTTTTGAAATATCTGGCTGAGCTAGAAAAAACCAACACTGTACACATTTATGGGCATTCTGTGCTTTGTTTGCCTTCGGCAAAGGACTTCACAGTGTTTTCTCTTTTTTTAGCAAATCAAATCACCAACAATTATTCTTCAAATGTACTTTAGAAGGAAAAGTCACTTTATATTCTAAAATAACCTATTTTACATGAACCCTTACAAATATACCTCAACGATTTTGTTGTAAGACTTTAAGAGAGCCTCAAGGTAGCATTAAGAAATTGCCAAACCTGAACTTAGATTCAGATAGTTTATTATTTTTCTTAGCGCGGGGGGAGGGGTGGGGGACGGGACGACACAGGTGGATTTTTTGAAGAGGTAAGACAGATCAAAATAAGAGGTAAAAATGGTAATTTAATGAGAAATAAAGAGAGCCTTGAGAGCACTCCTTAAAACAAACCTTTAAACAATAAAAATAAAATAAAAAATAAAAAGAGAATTAAAAATCTTTCTTTCTTTCTTTTTTGGTCTTTTGACACAAGGTGTCCCGTTGCTGACCAGGCTGGAATTAAGCTCACTTTGTATCCAGGCTGCTCTCAAACTCGCAACAATCCTCCTGCCTCAGCTTCAACTACTAGGATTAGAGATATGTGCCACCATGCACAGCAGAGTTAACAATGTTAAGAGGCAATACAGCATGAGGTCAAGAACAAAGACAGAATCCCAAGCCCACATTCTCTTGCTTAAGTACGTGACCTTGAGCAAGACATTGCTCTGCCTATTCTTGGCTCCTTCCTATTTTAATGGGGTTGCCAATGGGATTTGCTTCATAACCTTATCAGCTATGATAATTGAAGACAACCTATAGGAAGGTCTTAGCACAATGTCTGGTAAATGCCCATAATGATTTGGGTCCCAAATATCCTGCAAATACCCTCTTGGTAAAGGTCTGTCACCAGCCAGTGGTGCTGGTGGGAGGCCACTGCTCTTCTAATGGGTGCACTTGGTAGAAGGAAGCTAGGTTATTGGAGACATACCCTCAAAGGAGACAGGGAGCTGCAGGTGTCACTTTCTCTCTCCCCCACTTGTTCTGTCTCTCCCTTTATCCCTTCTCCTTTCTCCTCCTCCTCCTGCTCCTCTTCATCCTCCTCTGCCATGAGGTGAACAATTTCCCTCTTTATTTTCTCCCACCACCACTAGAGCCATAGGCCCAAAGCAACCAGGCCAAGTGATCTGATAATACCATCTGAATGGGTATGGAAAAAATAACTTAAACAAAGGTAATGTATTAGTTACTTTTTGCTCGTTGCTGGGACAAATACCCGACACTCAAAATGAAGGAAGGAAAGGTTTATTTAGCTCACAGTTCGTAGAGGCTTCAGTCCATATTCAGCTGGCCCAAGGCTGAGTGGAGCAGGGCGGAGAGCATCCAGTTCATGGCGGCGGAACAGCAGCAAAATGGCGGCAGAGGTAGCCAACCAAACACAGCAGCAGAGCAACAGCAACAGCCCGAGTCTGTCTCTCTGTCTCTCTTTATATTACATTCAGGCTCTCCGGCTTAGCCCCTGCCTTAAGGTACACCCATAATCCCAGAAGTACTTCGACCCATAATCCCATCAGTACTAAAACCCATAATCCAGGGATCATGGATCAAGTCTCAAACTCTAGAAGTCTCCGCCCAATAACTACATGAAGCTTTGGGGGGGCAACTAGATATAAACCATAACAGGTAAATTAACAACACAAGTTTTTTTAAAAAAAAAATGACATAGATCCATTGCTAAAGATATGAGTAATTAAAAAAAAAAAGATATGAGTAATAGAGTTAACACTCACAGATACATAGCAAATACCAAGTGAATGAATTCACCAATTAATGAATAGATCAATGTGTAGCCACAGAAAGAAGAGTTCACTCTTAGGGCCAGTGAGATAGCTCAGTGGACTAAGCACCTGCTCAGGCAACTGCAGGGACCAGAGTTTGATCTTCCTCAGTACCACATGCCAGGCTGGTCCTGCCGCCAGGCATGCCAGGCCAGTCACTGAGTCGGGGCATGATGGCACACATCTGTAACCCCAGCACTGGGGAGGCTGAAAACAGGAGGATCACTAGAAATTTGATCTTCATGCTGAGACCCTGTATCATATACATTTTAAAAAGAAGAAAAGAAAGAAAAGTTCACTCTTAGAAATGATAAATTATCTTCTGTAGGCCCCTTAGTTGCCTTTAATCCATTTGTGATAGAGGAGATAGCCTCCATACCTCAGAACAGATTTCTATGCCCTGTATAGTATCTCTGTTCAAAGCAATATATTTTTCACCTTTTCCATAACTAGTCTAACGCTTACCCAAGAAGATACATAAGCAACTCTAAATCATGTCAACATCATTATCAGGAGAAAATGTTATTCAAAGACAAAGTTATAACTAACGCATCCTTTATTTCCACCTAAATAGTATGATTTGGAGTGCATGAATGTTGTGTAAAAATGTGCACATTTAGTAAAAAGCTAACTAAGAGAGAAGGAAATGTGTCGGGTGGGGGAGCAAGGAATGAGAACCGGGTGGATCTATTATTTCCCTGACACGGGAGAGGTATCATTATCCTATGTTCCTTCAGCTCACTTATGTACCTTCAGAAATTACTTTCGGATTCTTTCCAATTCTGACCCATGAGCAAATCACAAACACATTTGACAACAATATGTTCCTCTTGCGTAAATGTCTCTTTTAGGCCACATACATAATTAAAATCTTGTTGACTCAGGAATAACGGTTCAGAACTGAATGTCCAAACTCTGTAACTTGCTTCCTTTTCTAACCAGACAGCACAGCTGCCAAGACCTTCTGGGCCCTCTGCCTCTTTTCTCGGAGTATAATTATTATGCATTACATATAGATAGCATATATTTGATTTTCAAAAGCCTGCCAGAAAAGGTTCCTGTGACTACTATTTGAACTTCGTTGTATGTACATGTGACTGAGAAACATGATGTACCAAAGGGAAAGAAAACAAGAAGGAGGGGTGGGAGTGGATATACTTAGTGATTCTTTTTTTCTGTGTCATGGAAGTCTTCAGGGGAAGCGATCTAGGCATTGCTTTGCAAAGCAAAGCTCATCTAAGATGAAAGATGATTATTTAAAAATCAGTAATGCCATTATATAACATAAATCTTTGCCTTCTCACCTTTGAAATGAGGAAATAGATTTTAAAAGATCTTCAAAATATATATGAGGCATAAAATAAAACACTTTGGATTTCCTTCATCTTTAGGCAGCAGTAGATTTAAACCAGACATGAAAATCTATCCTATTTTGAAGACCTCTAGAGAATGAAGTTGCACAATGTTCCTTAGGAAGTTGTTCCAATATTCCTCCCAGTCGTAAAACTTACATTCTAACCTAAATCCCTCCCCCTCCAGTTTCAGCCCATTTCTTTTGCTCTGCTTCAGTAAGGGTGAAGATTCATCACTTGCGTACAGAATCAACATTAGGAGACTATTCTCAGTGCGGCGTAATGTTTTCTTCAACAACGGAAATTAAACCCACAGTGTGCAGTTGCTTGAGTCTCTTTTATTTCTTCAAAAATATTTAGATGTGACATTGCTTTTTTTCCATTTTCTGAAACTTCTTCATTCTTCCACCAGTTTCCAAAGAGAGTTCTTCATCTTTTGAAGCTTTCACCCAATGACTTTAGTAGGTATTTGGGTACAAGTTACAATATTGTAAATTTTAGTATGTGTAGTTAATTATTCTTAATTCGAAAGTTCCCTATCATGTTCAGATTTCCAACTGATCTCAGAACAATGAAGATCAAACCCTAGCATGCATTAGTGAACTACTGAGGTTTTCAAAAGTGATGTGTGCAAATCTTGACACAGATTTAATAAAGTGTTGTCTATAGGGCCTGGACATATTTTAGTTATTCTCATTTAGTTATTCTCATTTAAAAGTCTTCATTTGGGACCAAGGAGTTAGTTCATCAGGCATAAGTGCCTGCTTGGCAACCACAAGGTCCTGAGTTCAATTCCTGGTACCACAATAAACAAACAAACAAACAAACAAACAAATGTCTTCATTTGATTTGGCTAATGGATACACTTAAGAAAGTTATCAAAATTATTTTAAAAATAAAAATAAAGGGCTGGAGTGATAGCTCAGTAGAATAAGTACTTGCCTGGCAAGCACAAGGGCCTGGGTTTACTTCCTGATTCCACACACACACACACACACACACACACACACACACACACAAATATAAATAAATAAAAATAAAAATGCAACAAATGAAACAAAAGACAGTATATAGACTAGAACAGAGTACTCTGTTCTCTTTGTCTTTTTGGTAAAGCCACTTCTGCTTCTATGCTCAAAAGTGATATCATAATAGAATCAGGCATTTAGTTCTGCACTGAAGGTAGACATCACAATATCCATTATCAGAAAAATCAAAACCAAATAATTGATTTCTACAGTAGAACTGAATGCACTGTCAACAGGCTATTGATATATAATACATTATCACATGAAAATGTACAACGTTATTCCATTGGCCTAGGGCAGCACGGCTGGCAAGAAGAGTGTGAGGTCCCTCCTTTTCCACTGGGGGGGACTTGGGACCAGAGACCTGAGGTAGCACTGGTGACACAGTAGGACCCTGGCTAATGATGGACAGGCAGGACAAGAGGCATGGAAATGTCTCATGCAATAGTAACAATACAAGCCAACAGGTTGTACATTAGGAGAACCAGTGTTGTGCTTGGGGACAAAGACATAAGAAATAGCAGCAGGCACATAGGGTTGTCCCCTTCTGCTTTCCTTTCTCTCTTTCTTTCTTTCTTTCTTTCCCTCTTTTTTCTTTCTAAATCACTGGGATGAACTCCAATCACAAAAACATAATCTCGTTACCTAATTCCAGAGTCAAAGATCAGACCCAAACCCAGCAAAAATCCACCTGAAATCTTGGCCAGAGTACACATTTCTGGGATCAAATATGGACCTAACACAGAGCTATAGACACTAGAGGAATTTTACTGCTTACATTTTTTTTTTTCTGTCTAATTAGTTACCCTCTTGGTATTCTTCAGGATTAGAAGAACCCAGTTTTGTTTTGTCTGTTTTTGTTGTTTCTTTGTATTCCCTTTCTTTTCTTGTTTTCTTTCTGCTCTGCTTTGATCTCTCTCTCTCTCTCTCTCTCTCTCTCTCTCTCTCTCTCTCTCTCTCTCCTCTCTCTCTCTCTCTCTCTCTCCTCTCTCTCTCTCTCTCTCTCTCTCTCTCTCTCTCTCTCTCTCTCTGGTATGTGAGAACATTTTTGTTTACTTGTTTTTTCTTTCTTTCCCTTTTTCTTTTCTTCCTTTTTATGTATTTAATGCAGGGTCTACAGGGCCTCACTAAGCAGACTGGACTCCATGATTCTCTCGTTTTCAGCCTCTAAAGGGCTGGGATTACAGGCATGCACCACCACACCCAGTCTCAACTGCCGTCTCAGTGTGCCACAGGGTTGCAGCCAGCATGGCACACCAGAGATTGAACCTCAGCCGCTGTGCTCTACCTAGGCAGGTGTGTTAGTCTGCTGAGCTATTTTTCCTTCCTTCTTTTCTCTCAGTCATGATTTAAATCTCTAATGTTTCTTCTTGTTATATTCTATTTGTTTTTTTCCTGTCTTTCTTTAACTATCTCCCTTAATTTTATGATATTTTCATGTGAGTAAACATTGCCTCTTCTCTTTCTGGTTCACTTCAAAAATCCTAGGCCTTTTCCTTGTATACATCTCTCCTGTGTCTGTCAATTACCCCAAACCTGGATGATCATCCTGTGCTCTCCAGCTGTGCTTCTACTATACTTAACCTCATTCATTTATCTATCCTGTCCCCTATCCTCCTGAAACCCTTCCACAACAGAATAAAATCACTCTATTAACTAGAAAAATGATTGCATACAAGCTCCTGGTATAAGTTGGATTGTACTATATATCTCTAGACTTTCTTTCTATGGTTATAGATATCAGGCTGATAGTTGTTACAGTTTGTGAGTAGTCAGGCTATACGAGTCCACTGATATTAACAATTGAACTACTTTAACCTGAATGTCATACATGCTACAACCAGTTTGTTTTCCCTGTATGACAACACTGTGATTAGAAGGAATCATATCCATCATTATAGTCCAGAACCAAAGGGATGAGCCTTAAGTCAAATAGATAACAACTTCAATATTATTATATTGGGAAGGTAGGTTCTTAGGATAGACCTAAAGACCAAGAATCACCTACACCTAGAAGACATCTGAAGGAACAGACATATTCTAGGAAAGCTGACACTAGTGATAAGGCTATTTAACATAAGAAATCTACAAGAATTACACAGAAAACAAATAAATAGAAAGTAGGAGACAAGTAAAATTTAAAAGGAAAATTATATTAAATATAGCAAGAGGACCATAAAAAATCGACCTAACAGCTACAGGAAAGAGCAAAGAACAAAATAACATTGACAGGAAGCATTAAGAAAACTGGAGCCAGTGCATAAAATATTACAAAGTGCTTAACAGAAATAATAGCAAATGGTCCACAGCATAAGAGTCTGCCTGGCGAGTGCAAAGTCCCAAGTTCAATCCCTGGGCGGGGGGGGGGGGGGGGCGGGGGGGAAGAAAAAAGAAATAGTGACATCCTCAGGAGGCTGAGGCATGATGATTATTGCAAGCTCAAGACCAGCCTGGGCTGCAAAGTAAGCTCAAGGCCAGCCTGAACTGCATAGTGAGATCTTATTTCAAAAAGATGAAAAAAAAGAAAGAAAGAAAGAAAAAGAAAGGCAGAATCTTCCCAAACATGGGTAAAGAATTTGACACACAAATGAATGAAGCATGTAGAACTTCAAATACCTATGACCAAAAGAAATCTACATTTAGACATATAATCAAGATTTCAGATACTCAATACAAGAACAAAATATTAAATCAGCTAGAAAAAAGAAACATATCACCCATAAAGGAAAGCCCATTATAATCACAGCAGATGTCTCAACATAAACCCTCAAATCAAGGAGAGCTTGCAAGGAGATATTTCATGCTCTAAAAGGAAGCAATCTTTAACTCAGACTGACATACCTATAAAGATATCTTTCGAAATTGATGGAGAAATAAGATACATGACAAACAACAACTGAAGAAATTTATAACCACCAAACCAGCTCTACAGAATGTTCTAAAGGAACATTTAGAGATAATGAGCAATTAAACAGAGGAGAAAAACAGGGAACAAACAACAGGAACACAACATGAAAAAGAAAAAGCCAGTGCGTATCATCAGTGTTATAATCACCAATATTAATGGTCTCAACTTACCAGCCAAAAGAAACGGATAGGCACAATGGCCCAAGAAGCAAGATCCAACAGTGTGCTGCATTCAAGAAACACATTTAACCCAAAAGGAAATTTATGGACTAAAAGTCAAAGAAGAGAAAGCAATTCTCCATGCCACAGGACCCCAGAAAACAGTAGGGGTGGCTATTCTACTTGCAAACAATGCAAACTTTAAACCAAAACAGATCAAAAGAGACAACAATGGTCACTACCTACTTATTAAGGGAAAACTCTAAGAACAGAAAACAATCGAATATTTATGCACCAAACAAGCTCAACTAACTACATAAAATAAATATTTTTTTTTTTTGTCTTTTTGAGACAGGGTCTCGCCATGCAGTTGAGGCTGGCCTTGAGCTCACTTTTGTAGCCCAGGCTGGTCTCGAACTCGCACCAATCCTCCTGCCTCAGCCTCCCGAGTGCTGGGATTACAGGCGTGAGCCACCATGCCCGGCTCATAAAATAAATATTAACAGCCACAAAAAGCAAACAAGCACTAACATACTTGTAGCGGGAGACCTTAATACCCCTCTTCCATCAACTAGACAATATACCAACAAAGAAATATTAGAATTAAATCAAGCCTATGAACAAATGGACTTGATAGATATATGCAGTGTTTTACCTTAAAACATTAGCATATAAATTTTACTTAGCTAAAAGTAAGACATTATCCAGAATAGATCATATATTAGCTGACAAAACATGTTTAAGTGAATGTAGAGGAGCTGATATCATACCAGGCATACTATCTGACCGTAGCAATGAACCTGGAAATCAACAATGAAAGAAGTCAGAAAAACTACATTAACACATGGAAACTGAACACCTCCTTCTTTTCTGTTGGTAGACACTGTAATGGAAACATCATCAGTCTCTTTTCCTACTGCTGCCATGTCTAAGTCAGAATGTCCTAAAGAGCCTGAACAGCTGCAGAAGCTCTTCATTGGAGGTCTGAGCTTTAAAACAATTGGTGAGAGTCTGAGAAGCCACTCTGAGCAGTGGGGAGCACTCACAGACTGTGTGATAATGAGAGATCCAACACCAAGTGCACCAGGGGCCTTGGGTTTGCCACTTATGCCACTGTGGAGGAGGCGGACACAGCCATGAGTGCAGAGCTACATGAAGTGGACAGAAGAGTTGCAGAACCAAAGAGAGCTGTCTCAAGAGAAGATTCCTAAACACCAGGTGCCCACTTTATAGTGAAGAGGTCTTCTCTGGTGTCATTAAAGAAGATGCTAAAGAACATCACCTATGAGATTTTTTTTTTCAGAACCAGGAATTGAACTTAGGTCCTTGCATTTGCCAGGCAAGTGCTTAGTCTGCTGCGCTATCTCCCCAGCCCCTATGAGGTTATTTTGAACAATATGAAAAAATCAAAGTGATTGAAATAATGACTCACTGAAGCATTAGAAAGAAGAAGGGCCTTGCTTTTGAAACTACTGATGGCCATGATTCTGTGGATTGTCATTTAAAACTACCACACTGTGAACGGCCACAACTGTGAAGTGAGGAAAGCCCTGTTGAAGCAGGAGATGGCTAGTGCTTCATCTAGCCAAAGAAGTCGAAGTGGTTCTGGAAGTTTTGGTGGTAGTAGTGGAGGTGGTTTTGGTGATAATGAAAGTTTCAGTCACAGAGAAAACCAGTGGTTGAGGTGACTTTGGTGACAGCAATGACGGATGTGGATATGGTGGCAGTGGAGATCGCTAGTATGGATGTGGTGATGATGAAAACAATTGTGGTGATGGAACCTATGATGAATTCGGCAATTACAACAATCAGTCTTCAAATTTTGGGCTCAAGAAGGGAGAAAACTTTGGAGACAGAAGCTCTGGGCCTTATGGTGGTGGAGGACAATATTTTACCAAACCATAAAATCAAGGTAGCTGTGGTGGCTCCAGCAGCCATGATACCCATGGCAGTGGCAAAAGGTCTTCAAAGACTTCCAGGAAACAAAGCTTAGCAGGAGAAGAGAGCCAGAGAAGGGACAGGGGAGCTACAGGTCACAAGAGACTTGTGAACTCAGCCAAGCACAGTGGTGGCAGGGCCCAGCTGCTACAAAGAAGACATGTTTTAGACTATATTCATTCATATGGGCAAAAAACTCAAGGATTGTATTTATGACTAAATGTATAACAGGTTATTTTAGTTTCTGTTCTGTGGAAAGTATAAAGCATTTCAACAAAGGGTTTTGCTTTGTTGTTGTTTTTTTGTGGGACCGAGATTCAAACTCACAACCTTGCACTTGCCAGGCAGGCACTTGTGCCACACAGCTATCTCCTGGGCCCAACAAAGAGTTTTAATGTATACCTCTTTTTCTGTGCCCATGCTATTAGTTGCTAAATGTAATAGTGTGATCATGACACTAAATAAATGTGCCTTTCTAAAAATAATAAATAAAAGACATCGTTCTGAACAACTGATAGGTCACAGAGGAAATGGAAGATGAAATTAAATAGTATATACAATTAAATGATAATACTGATACTATATATAGAAAATTATAGCCAGATGTCCTTCTGACAGGGGACTTACATCTAGAACATACAAAGAATTGAAAAAAATTGAGACTCCCTTAAATTCAAAGACCCAATCCAAAATTGGATTGTATTGAGTTGTATACACAGTTCTCAGATACAGGAATATAAATTGCAAATAAATATATAAAAAATGTCTAGCATCATTAATCATTTGCAAATTAAAACAACACTGAGATTCCATCTCAGCTCAGAAAGAACGGCTATCATCAAGAAATGAACAAGTAACAAAGGCTGGAGAAGCTGTGGGGGAAAAGGAACCCTTCTCTGCTGTTAATTGGGTGTACAGTGCCACAACCACTGTGGAAAACAGTGTTGAACTTCCTCAAAAATCTAGGATTAGAGGTCCCATTTGACCTAGCTATTCACCTTCTGAGTATTTTCCTAGAAGAAACAAAACCGTAATAGTTTATATTGTGATAACATATAATATGATATGTATATCCATGCTCACAGCAGCATAATTTATCATGACTAAGTCTTGGAAAACAATCCCAATGACCTTCAACCAAGGAATGGATAAAAAAGACATGGTTTTCTGTATAATGGAGTACTACTTAACCACAAAGAAGGATAAACTGGAGAGTTTTGTAGGTCAATGGATATAACTTGAGACAATACTTTTTTTTTGAGACAATACTTGTAAGTGATGTAAACCAGACATGCATGTGTAAACAATGTATTATCTCACTATTATGAGAAACTGAATGAGTAAATAAGATCTAAAATATACTATAAATACTGTGAATTGGGAAGAAACAAAAAAAAGACAAAGTGTAAAGGAGGAAAGGTAAAGGAAGGACAAAGAAATAATGTATTTACACACAGGATAGTTAAGATAGTTACACAGCTAGTTTCTCTTAGTTCATTGAAAGGAAAAGTGTATACTAATATTGTTTGCGTGATATATCATGCATATATCTTGCACTCTAAATAAGTACTATGAAGATAACAATACACAATATATTAATATTTGTAACTTTCCTACTAACCTATTTTGAAACCATTTTGTTGGTGTGTTTTTAAAATAAAAAATTGATTATTAAAAATGCTAAACCAATACTGTCTGTAAGTATATAATGTGTTAAACCTAAATTAGGACATAATCGTCTCAAGACTTAAAATAATTTTCACAAATGCTTATGCAAAGGAATGCAGAGGTGGAGACAAAATTAGCTACTGTATAAAACAGCATGAAAATAGAAACAAACATCAACAGAGCAGGCAGTGGGAAGGAAAAGCTAGAATGTTCTCTGTGAGAGGCAGCAGCAGCTTGTCTCAGGGAACTTTAATGTAAATCAGGTAAAGTTTAGATCCTAAACTTTATGTTATTGCTCTATTGTTGCTGTTAATATTATTATTATTATTATTATCATTATTAATGTTGGATGCTCTAAAAGAGGAACATGCAGGGGCCTGTCTCAGTGATTTGTCCTTCGGGCTTGGTTTTCTTTTTTTTTTTTTTAAGAATGTTTTATTTTATTTATTTTTGTTTTTCTTGTTTCATAACCTTTTATTTGCTTATTCACTCATTTTTTTTTTTTTTATGGCTGGCTCAGCCCGCGCCCTGACGGCAGGGCTGGCACAGCATGTGGTGCCAGGGATTGAACCGCGGTCCCTGAAGCTGCCCAAGCTTTCCCAAGCAGGCCCTTTAGACCACTGAGCCATCCCGCTGGGCCCCTTGGTTTTCTTTCTTTTCCCTGACATTCTGAAGCAGCAGTCACAATCACCCCCAGCGGCTGGGTCAGATAGTCCGTGAGTACGTAGGTATGCGGCAAGGTATGAAACGCTGAAAAACGCTAAGCAACCGCAGAAGTGCAGGTCAAAATCAAAGGGCTGAGAGACTGCTGAGAAAGGAACGGAGTGACAGGAGAAAAGAGTGCAGCCTCATGCCAAGAGATATTCTAGAACGGCTCAAGGTGAGCGGAGAAAGGGGGTCCACTTGCGCCAACTTGTGCTGACATCCATAAAGGTGTGACTTCGAGCACAGTTAAGTACTTACAACCCTTGGCCAGCTTTTCCCTTCTGTTTAGATGCATCATTGTGGCTTTTTTCTAGTTACTCAAGCTTTCAAATCATTTTTTTTTTCAGATTCTATTGTTTCCTTTTTAATGAATTATCTACATGTAGTTCTTTTTTCCCCCCAAAGTTTCTATCATTTGTCTTTCTTTTTCTCTATCTCTATTTCTTTCCTTTAAAAATCTTATCATAGCTCAGTGATCTAAGCGCCTGCCTGGAAAGTGCAAGGACCGGGGTTCAATTCTGGTAGCACCTACCATGCCAGCTGGCCACCAAAACAGGGGGTGGGAGTGGTGGCAGTGGCACACACCTGTAAATCCCTGTGCTGGAGAGGCTGAGACAGGAAGATCACTATGAGTCCAAGCTGCACAGTGAGACTCTGTATCAAATAAATAAATAAATTATTCTTTTTTTTCTTTTTTTTTTTTTTTAAGGCTGGCTCAGCCCGCCCTAGGGGTGGGGCTGGTACGGCTTGTGGTGCCAGGGATCGAACCACAGTCCCTGCGGTTGCTTACGCTTTCCTAAGCAGGCGCTTCAGACCGCTGAGCCATCTTGCTGGCCCAAATAAATGATTCTTTAAAATGTTTTTTAAATCTTTTCTTCAAGTTCACATACATTAATGTCACCCTGCTGTCACTTTACCTCCATCTCTGTCCCAGAACGAAGCTAGAGAATTTAAATGCTTTCTAGCCATCTCCTTTTCAGTATGTCCAGGGTCATGTGTCAGGTTTGCTTTCACTCTAGTGTCTTCCTTTCTAATTTCCTCTTCTGCTAACACGACACCGTCCTCAGCACACCGACCTGTTTCTGTAGCACCCCAACAAGCCCTGCCAAGTACCTTTGTCTCTCTTGTTTGAAATTTTTCACTAGTTCTCCATTGCCTGTCGTACTTAGCCCAATTCTATTTTCATGAAAATAGTAATTTTATCAAGCAGACTATCTAACCAGTGCTGTAATGTAAGATTATACTTATTTCTCCAAAAGTTTATAAAGTAGGTATTATAAAACGTCCATGGGCTTGAAATGGACTTATAATTATTCAATATTAAAATGTTGCTATGGGGCCTGGCAGGATGGCTCAGTGGTCTAAAGCGCCTGCTTGGGAAAGCTTGGGCGGCTTCAGGGACCGCGGTTCGATCCCCAGCACCACATGCTGCGCCAGCCCTGCCCTCGGGGCGGGCTGAGCCAGCCATAAAAATGAGTGAATAAACAAAGAGTCTGAAACAAGAAAAAAAATAAATAAAATAAATAAATAAAATTATTTAAAAAAATGTTGCTATCAACTATGAATGTATCAATTTAAAAGTCATTTAGGTGATACAGAAATAGTACAATAAATACCTATTTTTAAATTTTTCTTCCAGGACCGGAGTTCGAACTCATGACCTTGCACTTGCCAGGCAGGTACTTGTGCCACACAGCTATGTCCCCAGCCCCTAATAAATGTATATATTGATGATGAAATTGTTCTTGATACAAAATATTGTAGTATCAAAAAACTATTTTTAACTGAAGTCCAGGGAGATAGCTCTGTGGTATAAGTGCCTGACTGACAACCGCAAGGTCCTGAGTTCGATTCCCAGTACTGCAAAATAAAAATTATAAACTGAGAAAACAGAACATGAATTTCAAAATCAAGGAAATAGAATATCATCCTTGTTTTTCCTTTTTGCGGCACCAGGGATTCAACTCACCAGGCAAGTTCTTATTCTTCCGCATTATCTCCCCAGCCCAGAGTATCATGCCTACATTAAAATACTTTATTGCTGCTTCTAAAATATGGGGAACATTTAAATTTTAAAAAATTGATCACAGTAAAAGACCCACTGACATTAATACCCTTCAGAATACTCCCCCTCACTTCCCATCCCCCATCCTTCTTGCCACTTCCCGAAACAATTCTGGAAGTCTCCTTTCTTTAGTTGTGCTGTTGTTGCTGCCTCAGTCTTCTGATTCAGTTCAAAACACTTATCTTTCATGATCATTTGATTTTGAAGAAGAGCCCTAAGTCATGGGTGCCCGGTCCAGGGGATAAGGGAAAACAGGACACAGTCATGTTGTCACAAGCCTGCCTTACTACTGTCGCTCCGTGGCAGCATTTGCCATATTTTTGTGCCACACCTTGAAGACAGTCATGGACGAGGTCTCTCTGAAGGGCTTCAGGGCATGGCAAGCCAGATAGGATAAGTGTGCCGAAAGCCAAGGAGAGCCGCTTCCGGGCTGGACTGACAGGTGTCTTTAGTGTGCTGTAATGATTTTAAAAAATTTAAGCCTTCACTGTGTATTGTGATCACATCTAATAGCTTCCCTCTTTCTTGGAACTCTTTTCCTCTCTTCCTCTTCGCCTCCTTACTTTCACTCATTCTGGTGCCTTGACCGGGACTTCCGTACCAGTGCCGTGAGTCCCTTCCTTTCCCCATGTACCCAAAGACAGGCAGGCAGCAAAGCCTAGCTCAGAAGCCTCCTCCTTCGTTAACTCTTCCCTGATTCTCAAATTAAAATGATCTCACAGTCCTCTAAGCTGCCGTATGTTTTGGTTCTCCTACGAACCACTCTTCGTGCCCTGTGCTAGGGCCTGTGAACTCTCGCTCCCTCCCCTGCAGGATGTGTTTCTCTGAGATTTAGACTCTGACTCACACCTCTCGGCACAGTTTCCTCCAGCACTTTCTTTCTGCCCCCACCCTAGAGCCCAACAGCCTCTCTTACATGATGGGTTCCTGGAAAATATTTATAGGCTCGGAGGTAAAGTGTGTGCCTAGCCCGTGAGAAGCCCTGGATTCAACCTTCAGCACTTTAGGAAAAAAAAAAAAAGAAAAGAAATTAGATGGCCAATTGGAACTTGTTTAGTGGTTTTTCTCTATTACTCATTCTGACCAAATGAATGCTGATGGTCCCCAAGAATTTTATTGTACCCCAAGAACTAGATGTAATGTTCATTATTACATTTAAGTCATAACTGGTGAGCTTGCATGGTGATATTTTAAAAATCTTAATAGCCTTTTTATTTTTCTACAATCAAACCTTTTAACACATTCTTTAGCACTTAGCTTCCTTTTAAAAATATAAAATTTAAACAGAAACATTGTGTGTTGAATAGAAACATCTATCATTTTTCTCATTACTGCCTAGAAGTAAAGGAGTTACTAAAACCCTAAGTATGTCTTAGCTCCAACCCTAATAGTTCATAGCAACAGTTAGCAGCTTTATAGAAAGGATTTCTCAGACATCTGTTTGCACTAGTTTTGTCTAAGACATTAGCAAGTGATGCTGCATTGGGTTTTGCTAACTCATGCGTTTCTATTTCTGTTCTAGAATATTACGATGCCCTACCTTGAAACACCTCCAGTAGGCAAGTAGAGCTTACAGAATATTTTAAACATATTGCCTAAACTGAAGGCTTTCGTCTTCTCAGAAATCATTTGTTGAAACCTAATCTGCAGTTTTATGGTCTGGGGAGGTTTACAGTGTAACAACAGCGCTTTCAAGAATGCATTTCTTCAGGCAACCCCAGAGGGCTTTTGCCTCTTCAGCCTAAGAGCTGAGAGCAGAGCGCCATCTTGGAGCCAGGAGGAGTAGACGCACTGCTCGCTGAGAGCTCCTACCTTCATGTTCCACTCCTCACCACTTCCAGAACTATGGAAAGTACATCTTGTAGAAGCCACCCAACTTGTGATATTTTTGTTACAGTAGGTTGAATGAACCAAGACATATTTTTCAGTCTTTCAGACAACCCCCAATTATAGACTAATATACAAATTTTTGCAAATGAATAAATTCAGGTTTAATTTTTTTTTGTGTGTGTGGGACCAGGGTTTGAACTAATGACCCTGTACTTGCCAGCAGGCACTTATGCCACAGAGCTAACTCCCAGGACCCTTAAAATTTTTGGAATGCCTTCACACAAGGTCATATAGCTAATAAGTGGCAGAGGGTGGATTTTTTTCTTTAAAGATTTTTAAAATTTATTTCTCTTAAACCTCATTTATTTGTTTGTGTTATGGCTGGCTCAGCCTGTCCTGGGGTGGGGGTGCACAGCATGCGATGCCAGGGATCGAGGAGCGGTCGTAGCGCTTGCCTTAAGTTTCCTCCGCAGGTGCTTTAGACCACTGAGCTATCTTGCTGGCCCCAGAGGGTGGATTTTAATTGAGGTCTTTTTACTTCAGGGACAGCACTGAGATTCTGTCTCACCCCAGGAAGAATGCCTCTCATCAAAAAAATCAGCCAATAACAAATGCTGGAGGGACTGTGGGGAAAAAAGGAACACTTTTCCACTGTTGGCTGGAGTGTAGACCGTTACAACCACTGTGGAAATCATAGTGGCAATCCCTCAAAAACTAGGATTAGAGATCCCATTGGACCCAATTATCCTCCTTTTGTGTATCTTCCCAGAAAAGTTAAAAGCATTGTACCATAACAATATTTGTGCAACTATGTTAATAATAGCATAGTTTGTCATAGCTAGACCTTGAAAACAACCTAAATGCTCATTAGCTGAGCAATGGATAAAAAAGATGTGGTCTTTTTGTACAATGGAGTACTATTCAGCCATAAAGAATTATAAACTTGAGGCTTTTCTTTTTTTTGTCTTTTTGAGACAGGGTCTCACTATGCAGTTCAGGCTGGCCTTGAGCTCACTTTTGTAGCCCAGGCTGGTCTCGAACTCGCACCGATCCTCCTGCCACAGCCTCCCGAGTGCTGGGATTACAGGCGTGCGCCACCACGCCCGGCTAAACTTGAGGCTTTTGAAGTAAATGGGGGCAATGTCAGGCCATAATCATAACTGAAATAAGTCAGACTCATGTAAACATCATATTGTCGCACTACTTTGAGAAACTGAACTATTACATAAGATCCAAAGTGTACAATAGATGCTGTGAAATGAAAATAAACTGCTCCAAAGGAAAAACAACTGAGGGAAAGAAAAGAAGGAAGAGAAATATATATATATATATATATACATATATATATATATATATATATATATAGGTTTATGTCTAGTTGTCCCCCTAAAGCCTCATGCAGTCATGGGGTCGGGAAGTCTATAGATTGAGACTTGATCCATGATCTACTGAGATTATGTGATTTAGTACTGATCTAGAGTTTGAGACTTGATCCATGATGCCTGGGACTATGTGTTTTAAGTACTTCTGGGATTATGGGTGTAGCCTAAAGTGGATAGGCTAAGACAGAGAGCCTGATGTAATTTAAAAAGAGAGACAGAGGACAGACTGGTGCTGTTGCTCTCTGCCCCCCTGGTTGTTCCGTTTTATCTGTTGCCATTGTTGCTGTCCTGCTGCCGTGAACTACTGCTCTCTGCCATGTGCCTCTCTGCCTTGGATCCATCCGAGTATGGACTGAAACCTCCAGTAACTGTGAGCTAAATCTTTCCTTCCTTCATTTTGGGTGTCCAGTATTTGTTCCTGGAATATGTAAAAAGTAACTAAGACATATATGTATTAGCTAAGATAATTATATTACTAATTTCTATTAAAAAGAAAGATTTGTGCTTAGTTTATTTGTTCAATCAATTCTGTGTGCTTATATCTTTTAATTT
>PVJA010004428.1:75321-86526 GCA_004027025.1 Myocastor coypus | reverse complement strand
TTTTTTTTTTTTTTTTTTTTTTTTTTTTTTTTTGTGGTGCTGGGGATAAAACCCAGGCTTTACACATGTGAGATAAATGCTGTGTGACAGAGCTACATTCCCAGTCTCAGTTACCTCTCAGCCTTGGGGTATTATGAAATGCATGACAAAACAATGTCTAGTAATGATGAGACTGCTAACTACTTGTGGGCCAGATCCTCTGAGTCTTTTTCAAGTAAATGATAGGTTTCACATCCTCAGGTTTTGTCTTGGGCCTGCCCTATCCTGTGCTGTGCTGTTGGACAGAGAGGCTTAGGCTGTGTGGAGCTTTGCGCCACCTGCTGGGAATTGTGCCTACCTACTCAATTGAAGGAAATGGTAGTTTATACTACTGCAACTTGGTGAATCCCTTTCTCAGAGTGGAATGCAGTCATTAACCTCACAGATGCCGAGGGAGCCAATTGGGCTTGTGATTAGGTAGGGCATTTTGAGAATGTGGCGCCACCTGCTGGCAGTGTTTCTACAGCTTCCTTGTTGTCCAGTAGAAGGGCTAGTCACCTTGGGACTTTGCTGCTCTGTATTTACTCAACAGTTTGTTTGGGCAGAAAAAGTTGCACTCTCCTCACCTTTTTAATTCCTTGCATGGTGTTCTGGTTTAGGGAGAGCACATATCTTCAAAGCTTCTGATGCACATTGCAAAGTTTTCTTTTAGCATAGTTGAACCAATGCATATTTAATGTAATTTTTTTTTTTTTTTTTTTTTTTTTTTTTTTTTTTTTTTTTTTTTTTTTTTTTTTTTTTTTTTTTTTTTTTTTTTTTTTTTTGTTGTTGTTTGTTTTTTGTCTTTGAGACAGAGTCTCAAGGCCAGTTCAGGCTGGCCTTGAACTCAAAATGATCCTTCTGCCTCTGCCTCCCAAGTGATGGGATTACAGGTGCCTTCCACCACACCCAGCTTTGCAATCAGTTTTGAAAGAGAGAACTTCAGGTCTTTTTAAGTTTTTGAGATAAAATTCTGATTCCCACTACCCACCAGTATTTATTATGAACACTTGCAACCAGTTGAGAGAGTGAGACTATGATTGTTTGCCATCTAGGTCCTGCAGGTTGGTTTAGTCGTGGGGGTGCTTTTGCTGACCCACATGGAGTCAGTACAGATAGAACTACCCAGCACTCAGTCTCTCTGCATGTGCTCCTCAGCATGAGTATCGACTGTGAACCTCTGGCATTATACCATCAAAGCAATAGTCTCTGATAGTGACTTTATTTTCACATCTCCCCAATTTTCTTAAATTGACTTTTATGCCATTTTTTTCTTTTGATTTTTTTGAGGTGTTTTTTCTCAGATATTTCTTAAGTTGGCTTTGAACTTATAGGTTCAGCTTCCTGATTAGGTGCAACTACAGGCACACCCCCTATGGCTAGCAAAGTGGGTGTGCATGTGCGCGTGCTCCTGGGGATTGAATTGATACCTTTGCACAGAGCTGTATCCCTAGTCTATTGTTATTTTTTATTTTGAGACCAGATCTTGCTTGCTAAGTTGCTCAGCCCGTACCCAAACTTGCAGTTCTCCTGCCTCAGCCTCACAGAGTGGTGGCATTACAGAGGTTCTCTACTATGTTAGCAATCGATTTTGATCACATACTACAGTTGGTTACCTGGAGCCATCCCTTCACATACATACATACACACACACAGACATACACACATTTATTTATTTTATTTATCTTATTTATTTATCTTGAAACAGGGTCTTACTATGTAGCCTAGGTTGGCCTTGAACTCAAGGCAATCCTACTGCCTCAGCTTGCCAAGTACTGGTGTTAACACCAGGCACCACTACCCCTGGCTTCAGAAAACATTTCTGTCCTAAACAGAGACTGTCAGCAATTTGACTTCCTTTTGGGCAACGACTGGAAAGGTCTTACCATGGTTCTATGCCAGCTCTATCATTGCCAGTGAGGCTATTCAGCCTTTCTCACTGGTCTCACTTTATCTGCAAGGTGCAGCGGATCCCCACCATGTAGTAGCATGTGCAGGAGTGAGCAAAACAGCACACATGGATGGCCACATGGAGGGCTCTGGATGTAGTGATCTCAGCTAAGAAAGGAATGCTGTGAAGCCAGGGAGCAGCTATGTATGTCTGTCTGTGGTGCAGAAGTGCCTGGAGCATCATGGGCTAGACCTAGAATAATCTCTAAAAGCCTCACGTGTCCAGAGGTAGGGCTTTTGGAAGGTGGTTGGATAACCTGGGCACCCTACTAATCAGGGGAGTCACCCATGGGAGAGCTCAGAGCTGACTTGCTAGTAGGAGGCAGGGTTTGGTCAGAAAAGGCAGTCACTGGAAGGGTCCATCTCCCTCCTCATCCTTTCTCTCTGCTTCTGGCAGAGAGACCAGTTGGATACTGACACCAGTTGGATACTTTTCCACAGCCAGACCCTTCTACCATGCTCTTATGCCTTGGAACCAGCTGACTGGACTGAAATCTTTACAAATTACAAGCTGAAGCAAACCTGTCCTGTAAGTCATGGTAGTCAGATATTCTGTTTCAACAGTGGCAGGGCCCAGCGGGATGGCTCAGTGGTCTAAAGCGCCTGCTTAGGAAAGCTTGGGCGGCTTCAGGGACCGCGGTTCAATCCCCGGCACCACATGCTGCGCCAGCCCTGCCCTCGGGCCGGGCTGAGCCAGCCATAAAAATGAGTGAATAAACAAACAAAGGTTCTGAAACAAGAAAAAAAATAAATAAATAAAATTAAAAAAAAAAAAACTGGCAAAGTCACTGAGACACTGAGAAAAGGGCACAGCTTTGCTTTGTTCCTCTTTCTTAAGTAGACTTAGGACTTGATCATCCCACAGAGCCTTTTTGGGAACTGTCAGACAGGTATCATGAGCCAGCAACAGCCTTTTTCTGGGTCGGTGGAGGCAGACATGCATGTGCAGATGCAGAACCTGGCCTCAGCAGTCTTAGGTCCTAGTAACCATTTTAGTAGCAATTATATCAAAATATACATAAATGGGGCGAGGTGATATGTGTACAGAGGAAAGCAGAGCTGGCATAAATGACATTTTTAGAATTGTTAAGGTTATAATTCATTCTGGTTTATAACTTATTCTGTCTTGTGCATGTTTGCATTTATATACATGCACATTTTGCTAAGTGTCTACTACCTCTACTGTGCATCCAACACTGTGCCTGCTACTGGGTTGCCAGGGAGCAGCCCAAGGCCTCATGGAACATATAGTGCATGATGGGTTAAAATGCTGGGCAGCTGCAGGGAGGGGCTTGTGTGAGCCTGAGGGTGCTGAAGAAGACTGTGGAGGAGGCAGTGTCATGGTGGTGCCTGTTCACAGCTAGCTTTGTGCACAGAGGAGGAAAGGATTCCCCAGAGCTTCAAGGCTGGGCAGGACCTGGCAGGGGGGGTAGGGAATATGGACAAAGGAGAGGTGGCAATTTACACCTCTTGCCAGTGGGGAGGAGCATCAGGAGTCAGTGATGCCTGATGTGGGTCAGGCAGAGAGATTTAGAGAGCTGAGTCCATGGAAAGATATGTACTTTAGAAAGCATGAGGGCTTTCTAAAGGCTAGGCTGAGGCTCCTGTGACCAGGTGAGAACTGAGTGATCAGTTCTTGGGACAGTGCTGACCTGGAGCCTGTCCTAGGAGGATGACCAGCTAGAAGTTAGGCTGGAGAGCAAGTTGAAGTTTGGAGGGGAGCCAGATTCAGGTTAAGGCAGAGCCCATTGGGAGATGCTCAGGGCTAAGTGTGCAGATAGGTGGAGACTTAATCTTGAGAATGGTTCCTGTTTAGGTGGAAACACAGCTTTGATGACAGTTCACAGCCCATGGAGACTTTCTTCCCATTCTTACTGATGCATGTAGTCCATTGTCATCCTTCACTGTGGCTGGTGTGGCCCCCTCCTCTTCTTGGCTTCAAGTGTGCCATGTGGTTCTGCTCTTATCCCTATGTCTGCTGCTCCTTGCCCTGTGTTGTATTGCCCATCTCCTGGCGCAGCCTCCTCCTGTCCCTCCAGGGTCTCTTCCACAAGTTGTTTATCAAAGAAGGCTGTATGACAGTTTGCCACAGGTTGGGTGGATTAAACAATGGAGTACCTACCTAGTATGTGCCAAACCCTGGATTCTGTCCCCAGTGCTTGCATGCAGTTCAGGCTGGCTGTAGCTCAGGCAGTTCTTGAACTCACAATGATCCTCTTACCTCAGCTTCCTGAGTGCTGGGATTCCAGGCATGGACCACCATGCCTGGAAGACTTTTCTTGTTTGTTTTTAATCTAGAAGTCTTCTGTCTCATAGCTTTGGGGGTACAAGTCCAGCATTAAGGTGTAGAGAAGGTTTACACTTCCTCAGAAGGCTTTGGGGGAGGGTCCTTCTTTGCTACTTTTTGTTTCTGGTGGCTCAGGAATACCCAGCTCCCATTGCCTCCCTCTTCACTAGATATCCCTCCAGTGGGTCTCAGATCCTCCTCTCTCCTCTCACACAGTTGTGGATGTTAAACCCGGGATACTGTTCTCTCAGGACCCTTAAGCTCATACTCTGTAAGCTGCTAGGTACAGATCCTGGGTGTTGGGAGACCCAATTTCCCTTCTACTTTTTCCACAGGACCTGATGTTGATCAGTGTGCTTCTGACCTCGGCCCTTGGGAGTGTGTGAAGCTTCTCAGCCTGAACCCTCTGCCTTGTTTCCCTGAGTCCATTGGCGCTGCTGTTCACCTGTCTGCTCCTTTCTGGACCTGTGGCTCTGCCCCTTCAGGTGGTCAGGTGGGAAGTCTGTGTCCCCTGGTCGTGTCCTCATTGACTTGCTTATTGCTGTGCCTCAATGTGTAGAACAAAGTCCAACTTATAACTAGCCCCTGCTGGAGGCAGGAAGGAGTATTGTACTCTCCCCCTACATGCTAACTCTCTGAGTTTGGCCATGCCCTCTGGCTCCCAGCTGGCAAGTGGGTGTCACTGGAGAAAGCCTGGCCTCAGGTGCTTGGGAGGTTGCTGCCGCTGCTGCTGCTGCTGCTGCTGCTGATGGTGGTGGCTGGAATGTTGTTCCCTTGAACTATACCCAGAAAGACATACTGCAAATTTTTGTCTGCAAAGCTTAGGCCTTTTTAGCTTTTATTTTTATGGCCAGCTCAGCCTCAGGGCTGGCACAGCATGTGGTGCCGGGGATCAAACCGCGGTCCCTGCAGCTGCCTGCAGGCGCTTTAGACCACTGAGCCATCCTGCCGGGCCCCTTTTTAGCTTTTAGAGTCTGCTAAGGCATCACTATCACTGCACTGCCTCTGATAACCTTGGTCGGTCCTACTAGTGCAGAACACATGGTAAGATGGCCTTTCACCTTTCTGTGCCCTCCACGGTGAGTCCCACAACCCTAGGGTCTGTGTGACATGCATCATGACATTGCTGGTATGCCCACCTTCTGTGCTGTGCTCTGAAGTGCCTCTCTGCAGCATTGTCACAGATACTTGTCATGGTCCCTGGCCCATCATTCAGGCTTCTCAGTGTTATTTCAATGTTGTATATTCTTAAACAAATGGCCATTGTTTGAATATCTGTAGTGCATGAGGCTTTCTAGGAGAGCCAACTTAGGCTCCCTTTGTATGTGGCTTTCTAGCCACATCTGCCCTTGGGGCATTGTTTCTCCATCTTATCATGCCACTGGGTCTTGCTTACATGGCTTTTCTCTGAGAGGCTACCCTGGCCAAGCAGCCTGGGGCCTTGTCATGCTGCCTGCTCCTTGGTATCCATGTCTGGCATGTAAAAGCAGCCTTCTTTGGTTTTTGTGGTGGTGATGAGTACAATGAGATGAGTGATCTCTGAGCAAGAAAGAAGGGAATAGCTGTGACAGTGGGTTAAAGGATGGCCTTTCCTCTGCATGAGACCTGTGCCCCAGAAATGCTACCTGGGTGCTGGGGTGTAAGCAGAGGAGGGAGGATGGACCCTTAACTGTTGTTCCTCACCTCTTGTTTTCCAGACACTACCTGCTTTGCACTTGAGATGATCTGATGTCTTAAAACAAATGCTCCCTAATCATGATGGCCACACAGACGCTGAGTATAGACAGCTATCAAGATGCGCAGCAAGTGAGCGCCTGACTTTATTCTGCATGTTAGTTGCTGCCTATGGGCCTGGCACTGGATGGTGGACAGTACTCTGTGTATTCACCATTCAATTTGTGAGATTGCACATTCAGTGTTAAATATATTAGGCTTTGTTCTATATTGGCATCCAGAAAGATGACCTATAGAATTATTCAGATTGGTTCTTCAAGTGATATTAAACTTGCTAGAAATTTTAGCATGCTCCCCCCCCCCCCAGTTTTTTTTTTTTTTTTAAGTTAGTGTTAGCATTGTGGCTTTTAAAGAAAAGCTGAGCTGGGCTTGGTGGTGCACGCCTGCAATCCCAGCACTTGGGAGGCTGAGTCAGGAGGATCAGTGCGAGTTCAAAACCAGCCTGGGCTAGTGAGACCCTGTCTCAAAAAGACAAAAGAAAAAAAAAAAAAAAAAAAGCTAGATGTTTGTCTAGCATATAAAAGTCCCTGGCTTAGTATTTCTGTTTCATTATTTTGCAGTACCAGGGATCAAACTTAAGACCTTGTGCTTGCCAAGCAGGCACTTACACCGCTGAGCTATGCCTCCAGCTCTGGATTAGTATTTTGAAAGAAAAGAAAATTTGTGTTCTTGAACCCTTTCATCCCTCCCTTTTTTTGGTATTGTGGGGAGCCTAGGGCTTGGTATATGTTAGGCAAATACTCTACTACTGAGCTATTTGCTTAGTGTCAGCCTGTACCTTCACACTGTGCTACTCCACAGCCCCCTTTTTTTTTTTATTTTATTTTATATTTGTTTTGTTTTTTTTGCAGGACTGGGGTTCAGCCAGCCCTTTTTTAAATACAATGTTTTATTTTGAGAAAGTGTTCTCCACATTGCCCAGTTGAGACTTGAACTTGCAATCTTTCTTCCTGAGCCTCCCAGAATGCCCAAGCTGATTTTGCTAATCATAGATTCTCATGTTAGTAGTCACAAAACTGAGAGCTTGGAAATTCTGAGGTTTCATCTGCCTAGGAATAAGGGTGTGAGGATCTGTCCCAGTAACCCATCTAGCAGAGTCAGTATTGACCTTCCTGCTTTAGGTATGCTTGGATGGCTGTTCTGTGACTTGGGTGGCTCCTTGACTGTTTACTCACTGTGGATGGGGCTCCTCCTTGGCTGCATTATATTGTGTCTCTGTGTGGGCATTGCATGCTCTGACCTGCAGAAGTTGAGGAAAGGGAGCACAGCCAAGGCACTGAGAGTTCTCCTTGCCCTGTGTGTTCTGCAGTGAGCAGCCCTGCCCTCTGTGCTTCTGCTTAAGGTGGGAGTCAGAGGCCCCTTGCTCCCTGCTGTCCTGTAGAGAATTGAATAAGATCAGGGCAGAAGCCTGGCTAGTCTGACAGTAGGATAGCTCATCCCTCAGTCCTGTCCTTTCTGCTCGTGGGCAGCTAGAAGTTTATTACAACGAATTTGATTTGCTGTTTTAGGAAACTGAATTGTTCAAGGATATAAATACATTTTATACAAGTGACAAACACATAGCTTATTTAAATCACATATCTTTAAGATTTTAAGTAAACACAGCTGTTCTTCAACTTTCTGAATGCAGTGGGCTTCCCTAGTTCGTGTGTGTATGTCCCTGTATATGTGTGTATGCACACACCCATGCTGGAGTATCATACCAGTGCTTCGTGCATACCAGATACATACTCTACTACTAAGCTGTATCCTCAGATGATGTTTACAGCTTAATAGTAGTAGCAGATGCATTATAATCCCACCACTCTGGGAGGATGAAACACAAAGATCACTAAGTTTAAGTCCAGTCTAAGCAAATTAGAGTCTTAATGGTACCCTGTTTAAAAAAAAAATTAAAGGTTAGGCATGTACCTAAGTGCAGAGACCTTAGGTTCATTTCCCAGTACTGGGGAAGAAGGCTATATAGGGTAGATATGGAGATTTCAGCCTTGTCAAAAATATGTAGCATTTAAGCCCGGCGTGGTGGCTCATGCCTGTAATCCCAGCACTTGGGAGGCTGAGGCAGGAGGATCGGTGTGAGTTCGAAGACCAGCCTGGGCTACAAAAGTGAGCTCAAGGCTAGCCTGAACTGCATAGCGAGACCCTGTCTCAAAAAGACAAAAAAAAAAAAAAAATGTAGCATTTAGAGAGCCAGCGAGATAGCTCAGCAGACTGACTGCTTACGCAAGCGTAGGGACTGGAATTTGATTCCTGGCACCACAGGCTGTGCCACCCCTGCCCATGGGCACACTAAGCTGGTTGTGAGTCTGGGCATGGTGGCAAGTGCCTGCAATTCCAGCACTGAAGAGGCTGTAAACAGGAGGATCACTACGAGTTCAAGCTGCATAGTGAGGCCCTGTATCAAATGCATAAATTTAAATATATATATATATATATATATATATATATATATATATATTTAACATACGGAATTTTGAGTTTTTAGAAGACACAAGAGTTTGGGGTAGAGTAGTATTTCTTTTCACAAATGCTTTTTTTTTTTTTAAGAATTTTTATTTTATTAATTATTTTTTTCTTGTTTCAGAACCTTTGTTTGTTTATTCACTCATTTTTTATGGGCGGCTCAGCCCACCCCGAGGGCAGGGCTGGCGCAGCATGTGGTGCTGGGGATCGAACCGCGGTCCCTAAAGCTGCCCAAGCTTCCCCAAGCAGGCGCTTTAGGCCACTGAGCCATCCCGCCGGGCCCTTTTTTTGGTCTTTTTGAGGCAGGGTCTCATTGTGCAATTCAAGATGGCCTTGAGCTCATTTTTGTAGCCCAGGCTGTTCTCAAACTCACACCAATCCTCCTGCCTCAGCATCCCAAGTGCTGGGATTACAGGCATGCACCACCATGCCCAGCCGTTCATTGTAAGTTTGAGACCAGTTTGGATGACAAAGTGAGCTCAAGACCAGCCTGAACAACATAACAAGACACTGCCTCAAAAAGAGATCAAAAAAGGAAAAAAAAAAGCATTTGGCAAAATTTTATTTTTGTTAGTGAACTATGTTGGGTGACAAAAACAACCATGACCATCTTTCCTATGCAAGCACAATCATGCCATCTCTTGCAGAATTGTTGACCAAATTAAGTTCATGAGCTGAGGTACCACTGTGTGTTATTTTCCCTCTCATTATATTATTAAACATGAGGTTATATAACAAGAAACCATAAAAGATTTCATGTGTAGAGCTTACTGGTGGTATATATTTGTAATTTTTAAATCATAAGCACTTCACAGAAATTTATTGTCTCCATTCTTAAGCAGTTTGTAAATTTGACTTTAATGTTACTTACTTTTAAATCATATTAAATTCAAAGGAGTTTTATTGGTACTGTAGTATTCTCTGTTGCCAGCCATAGTGAGTATCTGACAGTTGACATTAAAGTGTCTGATTGTTTTTTCTTTCCCTTTTTTTTTTCTTTCTTTTTTGGTCTTTTTGAGACAGGGTCTCACTACGCAGTTCAGGCTGGCCTTGAGCTCAATTTTATAGCCCAGGCTGGTCTCGAACTCACACCAATCTTCCTGCCTCAGCCTCCTAAGTGCTGGGATTTGATTGTTTTCTTGCTTGGGAATAGAATGTAGTTTGTTTTGTGTTCAGTAATATAAATTCTTCTCCTTTTATAGATGCAAGTGGTAGCAGAGTTAAAAACGGAGCAAGATCCAATCTGCTCTGAACCGGATACGGAAGGAGTGAGCCCTCCTCCCGTGGAGTCTCAGACCCCGATGGATGCGGACAAGCAGGCCATTTATAGGTAGCACCAGGGTGTGGGCACATGGGTTTTCAGAGGACCAGCAAAAGTAAGCCTGGCTGATGCCATCCAGAGCTGGTGGCAAGGCAGGGTTGCACAATGCCACAATGGAGTGGTGCAGCACCTCCTCTGGGGAAAACTTTACTGGGTGAAGTTGACATTACTTTTAAAAACTAAAAGAGAATGTTTTGTAGTATCAATATATATTTTAGGTAATCTTGCCAAAAGAAATCCTTAGGCACATATGGTCTTGTGTGTTGGTCAGTGTTGCTGGGAATCAGACTCAGGATCTTGACCATGCTAAGCAAGAGCTCTACCACTGAGTTATACCCCCCCCCAGACTCAAGGTGGGTTGTGGGAGGACTCTACCAAACACATGAAAAAAAAAGAGTAGTCTGCACAGTCTCTTCCAGACAACAGAAGAGAGCGAAATCCTCCCAACTCACCAGTATCTGTCTTATTTGGACACTGGCAGAGAAACACAGTATAAAACAAAATACAGACCAGCAATCCCTCCCAATTTACACTCATCATATCAATAATATGTATGTATATATATATATATATATATATATATATATATATATATATATGACTAGTTCAGTATTAAAAAAATCCACCAGTGCACAATATATCTTGATTCTTCATTCCAACATCCCCTCCCCTCTTCCACTTAAAAAAAGAAAAATAAATAAAAATAAATCCAACAATGAAATCCACAAGGTGATCACATCCATTGATGTAGAAAAGCACTCAACAAACTCCAATCCATAGCTATCCAGTTAGGCTAAAAGTTGTCAGCTAAGGGCAGTGTGGGAGAACTGCCTTTACTTGAGGCAGAGCATCCACAAAACAGCATATAGCTAACATCATTTTTCTTCTTTTCTTTGAAAGTTGACATATTGCATATTGTCCTCTCAATCGTTCTACAGAGTATAGTGTGTGGGCATGACCCACCTCCCTATTGATAGCTAACATCATTTTTAACAGTGAAGACATAGTGTTTTCCCCAATACTGAGAATAAAGTAAAAGAGTACACTGTCATTACTCCTGCCTAGCATTGTAATAGAAGTTCTAGCCCAGGCTGTACAGCAGGAGTAAGAATAAAAGGCATCCTGAAGGAGAAATGTTTAAAAGGAAGGAATAAACTGGATGTACACAGTGCTCACATCTGCAGTCACAGCCTGGGTGATAAAATGAGTTCAAAGTGACCCTGAACTATGTAATCCTGTGTCTCAAAAAACCAAAACTGATTGTGTATAAATGGCAATTGCCGGGGTTGGGGAGATAGCTCCGAGGCACAAGTGCCTGCTGGGCAAGTGCAAGGTCGTGAGTTTGAACCCTGGTCTCACAAAAAAAAAAAAAAAAAAAAAAAAAAAAAAAAAAAAAAAAAAAAAAAAAAAAAAAAAAAATATAAAAAAAAGA
>PVJA010004428.1:20657-69122 GCA_004027025.1 Myocastor coypus | reverse complement strand
TTCATAACTCTTTTGTTTCCTTTAAATTGTAAGTTAAAACAAAGCCTCAAACATGGTACACCATTTCCCATTGTTTTCTTTTTCTCTTCAGTGCTGGAGATGAGCCCGGGATTTTACCTATACTAGTCATGCACTGTAAGACAAAGCTACACCTTGGGCCCCTGCAGCTCACCATGCTCACTCGTTTTCAGTGTGTGGTTTAGTATATTTACATTGCTATGAAACAGACTTCCAGAATCTTTTCATCTTGCAGATCTAAAACTATACCTGTGATAGTGAACCTTTTAGACTGAGTACCCCAACTGTAACCCAAAGCATACTTATTGTAAAGTACCAACACTGCAACTAAGCCTGAATGCTGTGATGCTGGGGCAACTTGGTTTGTGTGCTGCCAGCAGACTGTGTGTGCCTGCTGCTGTATGCATACCACAGGTTTGCCACCACTGCTCTATGCGCATTAAACCACAAATCATCTTTCCTTCTTCATCATCGGCCTCTGTTGACCACTATTCCACTTTTTATGAATTTATTTCAGATAGCTCATAGAAATGGAATCACTTAGGAGTTGGCTTCCTGTGACATTATTTCACTTAGCAAAGTGTCATCTGGGCTCATCTCTGCTGCAGTGCAGGACTCTAGTCCATGGTGTTCATGTTGCTCCTGTCTCAGCATCATTGTCAGGAGCTGGTTGTGTTTGCGCACAAAGGTGCTCCCATGTTGTCTGTGGCATTACCAACTCCAGACCACCTCAACCACCACTAGGTGACTGGTAACACATCTATAAGCTGCCATTACAACACCAAGATTTCCATGTACCTACATGGGCAGTCACTTCGTAATACTGGTTGCTTAATGCATGGGACTTAAATTATTGTTTGCATATTTCAGGACAGACATGTCAGGAAACATAAATTAATATAAATTGTTAATTTATGGTTTGGAGTCAGTAGGCAATGGGCTGAATCCCATACAAAAGGAAAACATAGGTTCCCTGTTCCAAATGAAAGGGCTTTAAGCTAGCACTAGCAGGGTCTCTAGGCAGCCTTATACCCAGTCTTGTTAATGTGACAATCGACTTGGAAGCAAAGTAAGATCCAGAGCTCTGAGTGCACAGAGTCCTCTTGTGAAGCACACAACCAAAACATGGACAGCCACTGACTTGGGGGCCAGGGAGGAAGGAGGACTTTGGACAGTGGTATCCCAGAGACTTTCTGCTTGACTCACTGGATCGGAGTTCTTTGCAAGAGATGTATTCATTTTGTGTGCAACTAGAAGTCACTACCAGACACACTACTTCCATTAGAGTGACCTTAATTAAAAAGAAAACCAGGAAATTGCAGGTGTTGCTGAGAATGTAGGAAAGTTGGAATCCTGATATGCTGCTGATGAGAAGGAGAAAGGATCTGCAGCCATTTTGTAAAACAGTCTGGCAGCTTCTTCAAAAATTAAAAGTGAGTTACATTTGACCCAGCATCTCTCTAGTCCTGCACATGTTCCTAGGAAAAGTGACACCAGCGTTCCCACAAACACTTACATAATGAATGGTTCAGATGTGATCTAGATGTCCACCAGTGGATGAGTGGAGAAACTAACTGGCTTATCCTCACCTGGATCTTAAGGCCCCCATAAAGGAATAATGGACTGGCATGGGGTACAGCACTGTTGAATCTTGGAAACTCACTGACAAGAACCAAACACAGAGCTACATATGGTTCCTTTTATACAAAATGCATGGAACAGGTATAGAAAGCGAAAGTGGCTTGATGTTACCTGGGGGCCAGGAGTGGAAAGTCACCGTTAATGGGTACAGCACTGCTTTTGTAAATGATGACAGTGTTCTCAAGTTGGAAAAAGTCTAGAATATGCTTTAAACTGTGAATTCACTGAAAAGAAAGGGTTGTGCTTGAATTGTTTGATCAGTTTTTCATGTCTGTATCTTATCTATATTCAAAGATACACTATGCAATATATCATTGTTAATTTATTATTTTGAATTTTGTATCTTTTTATTGTTTTTTTACATTAAAATAAAAAGTGGAATTTTACACCTTGAATGGTGTAAAATTGGTTGAGCATATGAATTAGCTCAACCAAGGTGCTCTAAAGTCATGGACACATATGTGCAAAGCATACACATGAATGTAGAGAATACACCTTTGTTCTTTTCTCCCCAGGCACCCCCTGTTTCCATTATTGGCCTTGTTGTTTGAAAAATGTGAGCAGTCTACACAAGGCTCTGAAGGCACCACTTCTGCCAGTTTTGATGTGGACATTGAGAACTTTGTCAGGAAGCAGGAGAAGGAAGGGAAGCCCTTCTTTTGTGAGGATCCAGAAACGGACAACTTAGTAAGTAAAGTCAATGTTTCACTTTTGTATTTCATTTTCATAGTTTAAAGTTTGTTCATGAAAATTTAAACTTATATTTAGAACTTCAGACTGCTTATAGTTCCACTAACGGTGTGACTCCATCAGCTTCCTTGATGAGGAACACTTGGAAAACTAGCAGGGGGTTCTTGGCTCCTGATCAGGATTGCCAGGAGGTGTGACTGTGGGTATCCTTGGTTCCTGACCCTTTCTTCTCAGGTTGTTCCCTTACTCTGCCTCCTGGCCACTGGAGACTCAACAGCTTTTATCCTGACATTTCCAGCAGGCAATGGACTAAATCCTCTTAAAATGTGAGCCAGATTAAACTTCTTTAAGTTGCAAGGATGGAATATTGTATCCTAGCAATAGAAAAGCTAACTAATTCAAGGGGAGAAATTGTATAATTATAAAATAACTTACTTTATAAGCCAGGTGTGGTGGTACATATCTATAATCCCAACAGTCTTAGAAGCAGAGGCAGGAGCATCACACATTTGAGCCCAGCCTGGCAATTTAGCAACTTAACAAATCCTCAAAAAAAAAAAAAAAAAGAGTTGAAGGCAGCTCTGTGTCAAGGCTCTGCATTGATTCCCCACTACTGGAGGGGGGAAAAAAGAAAAGCAACTCATGACCAACTTTACCATGTATTTTAATGTGATAGCCTTCCAGTTTCTAGTTTTTCTTCTTTAACAAGCAATTTGGGCTCCATTCTAAGTTCCTGGGGGTTCAGGTCCCTCTCAGGTCTTAGAGGCTCTCTGGGCCTGTGCTCAGGTAGTGTTGGTGCTCAGTTTTTTCTTACCAGATCCCTACCCTTGGACACAGGACTTGAATCATATCTTTTCAAGACAGCTGTCTCAAGGCTGACCCTCCCTGGGGAGGGGTGCCCTTCTTCTGCATCCAGTGCACTGTGCAAAGAAAACGGAGTTGTTTGGTGTTCATTGACAGGTTCCCTAACATGGGCCGGCCCCTCTGGGAGGCTTGCAGCACCAGCATCCTTTGCCAGGCAGCCACATCCTGTTCCTCCTCCAGAGGGTGCCAGGTATCTGCACCCTTGCAGGTTGGCTGATGCAGATCTGGCCTGCGCACCACTGCTGGATGTCCTAGAGTGCATATCAAAACTTTGCCCCTGAACAGCAGAGAGTCTTTACAGATTTCTTTCTTCATAGTGAACTGAATTTTTTTAAAAAGTAAGTTTATATACAAGACAAGTCTTGTCTTCTGCATAGATTTTTTTTTTTTTTTTCGGAACCAGGGATTGAGCTCAGGTCCTTGTGTTTGCCAGGCAAGCAATTATTCTACTTAGTTATCTCTCCTGGCCCAGCAAATCTTGTCTTGTACATACAAGTCTTTTCCACGTAAGAGATAGACTTTGAATCTCTCCTGTCTCTGGAGTGTCTTTGTGAGTCAGAAGCCCTCTTTCCCGAGACTGTCTTGCATTCACTCCTCTGGTGGCTGAGTTCATTCTCACTCAGTGAGGAGAACTGATGTGGTGCAGGGCCTGGCAGAGCTCAGCGCTCCACAATTCCTGCTGCCAGCTGATAAGTTCTCCCATTCCCTGAATGTGTGTGAAGTTATATCAAAATTTAGTGATTCAGTAGAAAGGTATACAATGTTTAGAAAATTGTAAGAGAAAATCCTTGAGATCTAGGGCTATCCAGGGGGTTCTTAGACTTGACATGATCCAAAAAAGGCAGTTAATAAACTGAATCCCAACAAAAACTATAGCCACTTCAGGGATAGATATGAATTTGTCTTTGTTTAGGGACATAGAGATGGATAGAGTGGAGCAAGGGTAGAAGGCCTGCTGTACCAGAGCAAGCTCTGGTGGCTGGCAAACCAGCTGAGGGCCTGGCTGTGGCTTGGTTGTGTCTGAGCTAGGCACAGAGCTACACTGCCTGCATGATGTTGCCAGGTGTTGTCTCTGCACACTGCTCTAAGCCCAGGACACTGGTCCTGGAATAGTCACCTGTAGTTTCTGGTGTGCCTTCCTGTCTGTTGCCAGCACTGGAGATGTGTCCATGTAATAAATAAGAACTAGCATGTGTAAAAATAACTTAGACCTTCTTCTTCCTAAAAGTCTTCATTTTCTGTGCTTCTAGATGGTAAAAGCAATCCAAGTGTTACGCATTCATCTTCTTGAGCTGGAGAAAGTGAATGAGCTCTGCAAAGATTTCTGCAGTCGGTACATTGCTTGTCTGAAGACAAAAATGAACAGTGAGACCCTGCTGAGTGGGGAGCCTGGAAGCCCCTACTCCCCTGTGCAGTCCCAGGTACTTGCCTCAGGCCATCCTGCATGGTAGTTGTGACATTACCCACCAGCACCTTCAAAATTACAGGACTGTTGTGATGGCTATTCTGCCTGAAGGACCTTCCAGGTTTCTGCCTAGCCTGGCATGGGAATGGCTCAGGCCAGAGACAGGTATTGTGGGCCTTATGCATGATATGGGTAAGTCCTCCATCTTTGTGGGCCTGTGACCCCATACCATGTCACCGGAGGTTTGGGTGTCATTCATCTTTTCTTCTGGAAAAAACAGTGTAGGTACACATATGATACAGAAAACCAGATACAGTTTTCAAAAGTTGTATAAAATACGCACAAAGTTTACTATCTTAGCTATTTTTTTAGTAACCATTTTTAAAGAGATAATTGAGTAGTAGTTTATTCACATTGCTGTGCAGCTATCATCACCATCTGTCTCAACAGTACTTTCATCTGCCTGCACTGAAATTTTGCCCCCGTTAAACCCTAATTTCTCACCCCCACCTTCTCCAACTTCAGCATGCACCATTCTGCTCTCTGTCCTTCTGGGAGACAATAATGCAGCATTTGCCTTCTGTGCCTGGCTTATTCCCTTTGTGTAAGGTCCCAACACCTCACCCATGGCAAAGGACTGAAGGTTAGAGTGTAAGGAACAGACTTCTCACCTTGTTCTAGGTCCTAGGGAACCCTTCTGGCATCTAAAATGCTGGTGGTTGAGGTTTTTTCTAGATGCTTGTGTCTGATTGAGAAGATTCTCTTCTGTTGCTATTTTTCTGAAAGTTTGTATTATATTGAATGGGATGATGGGAATATTCTTCTTGGACCAGTTAATATGGGAGATTACATGGATTGATTTGAAAAAATCAATATTGAACAGGCCTTGTACTCCTTTGTTAAATCCACTTAATTATGGTACATAATTGTGAAGTGTATTTGCTGATATTTTGTCAAGTGGTTTGTGTCTGCAACCATAAGGGATGTTGCATGTAGTGGGTATGTGTGGTACTAGGAATTGAACTCAAGGCCTTCGTACTGAGCTATATTCTTGGCCCTTATTTTGAGATCTGGTCTTGTGAAGTTGCTAAATTTCCTAGGCTGGTATTTACTTCATGATATTGTTTGTCTCTCAGAGTTCTGGCATTTTAGACATGAACCACCTTGCCTAGCTTAATTTTGGTTTTTCTACTGTGTTTGGTTTTGGTAGTGGATGGGAGGATGTTCTTTTATCTTCTGTTTTGGGGTTGGGGAGACAGTTCAGCAGCAGGTCCTAAGCACCTGCCTGGCATGTGCAAGGACCCAAGTTCAGTCCCTGGTACTATGGGCCCAAAACCAGGTGTGGTGACACACACCTGTAGTCACAGCACTGGGGATGATGAAATAGGAGGATCACTACAAGTCTGATCTGTGTAATAATACCCTGTATGAAATAAAACAAAGCAAACAAGAGACTGTTTAGTCTTAAAATGTTAGATCAGCTTGGTGTGGTGCCACACATCTGTAATCCCAGCATTTGAGAAGCTAAGGCAAGAGAATCACCATGAGTTGGAGGCACTCCTCAGCTACAGTTCAAAAAAATACAGCCTGAATTACATAGCAAGAGTGTCTAAAAAAAAAAAAAACAAGGTAGGGTACATAGCTCAGTAGCACAGTGCTTTCCTCGCAAGTGCAAAATCCTGAGTTTGATTCTCAGTAACAAAGTATATATATCTTTTTTTACTAGAGGTGCTGAGGTGGGGCTGGAAGTGACTCTCCACAATCACTTGGAATCCCTTCAGCTATATTCTTTTTTAATAATTTTTTATTTTATTTTATTTATTTTTTTCTTGTTTCAGAACCTTTGTTTGTTTATTCACTCATTTTTATGGCCTGCTCAGCCCGCCCAGAGGGCAGGACTGGCACAGCATGTGGTGTTGGGGATTGAACCACGGTCCTTGAAGCCACCCAAGCTTTCCCAAGCAGGCACTTTAGACCACTGAGCCATCCCGCTGGGCCCTTCAGCTATATTCTTTTCAGTTGCCTCTAAGCCTGGGTACACCCTTCTGAAGGCTTTGGGCTACTGAAGGAGGTGTGCTTGGTGGAGAACTCAGTTATCTGAGGAAGGGAGGAGACTGTGATCAGATACCAGTCTTCCTAGTCTCCCCTGGGCTCCTAAGGGTGGGACAGTGAGGATGGAAGGTAATCTGTGGGAACCATGGTGCAGACAGCACATCAATACTGATCTGATTGTCAGATCATATGCAGTCTCTTGCATTCTTCACATATGTGCTTGCTTCCCGAAACCTGTACCTTTTGGGTTTTCTGAGCCACAGGCTGCCTTATGCTTTGCTAGTGATGTCATGGTGCTACCACTTTGATGTTTAAGATGGAACCCTCCCATTTTCTGCTAATACCCACAATGTGTGTGTTCTGACATTCAGCAGATTCAAAGTGCCATCACAGGCACCCTCAGCTCACAAGGAATTGTGGTGCCAGCATCTGCCCTGCAACAGGGAAATGTCACCATGGCAACAGTGGCAGGTATGGACAAAGGAAAACTGACACTTTCTCCATAAACATGGGCAGGATATAGTTCCACTTGTATTTGAATAAGTATATAGACTTAATTTTTTAAATATTTAGGTTTTTTAGATTTCATAGTATTTTATACAGCCATTTTCTGACTAACAGTACTAGAACCAGAGGTCTTTGTATGTCTGTTTCTTGTTCATTCTTGCCAAATAGATTATGCAAATTGTGCCTTTCTATCAAAAGTATACTGGAAAGAAAACAGGTCTTATATAGGAATTAAAAGCATGTAACAGAGCCAGGCAAGATGGTATACCTGTAATCCCAGCGTTTGGGAGGCTGAGGCAGGAGGACTGCCATAAATTTGAGGGCAGCCTAAACTACATAGTTGCTCAGGACCAGCCTGAAATATATGGTTAGCCCCTATCTCAAAAAAATTGTCAAAAAAGTTAGTTATAGTTTTTCTTTTTTTTTTTTTTTTTGTCTTTTTGAGACAGGGTCTTGCTATACAGTTGAGGCTGGCCTTGAGCTCACTTTTGTGGCGCAGGCTGGTCTCGAACTTGCACCAATCCTCCTGCCTCAGCCTCCCGAGTGCTGGGATTACAGGCGTGAGCCACCACGCCCGGCTAGTTATAGTTTTTCAAGTAGCATAGTTATTTTTTTTAAAGATTTATTTATTTTAAAGCATTTTTATTTTATTTTATTTTATTTTTTTCTTGTTTCAGAACTTTTGTTTGTTTGTTTGTTTATTTTTATGGCCAGCTCAGCCTGCCCTGAGGGCAGGGCTGACGCAGCATGTGGTGCCAGGGATCGAACCGCGGTCCCTGCAGCCGCCCAAGCTTTCCTAAGCAGGTGCTTTGGACCACTGAGTCATCCTGCCAGGTCTAAGTAGCATAGTTTTTAATTGTGCTTTTAGCAGTACCTGGAAATTCCTATTGTATCATGAATTAATGACACAGCTCTAATCTTACTGTTACCTGTATAGCAAAAACTATGAAAAGTACAAGATAGAGGCCACTGTTCCCTAGTATGTATAGGGTATTGAAAATATAAAATGTCACAGAAATGGAACAAGGAAGAGCATGGTGGTGCACATCTGTAATCCCAGCATTTGGGAGGCTGAGGCAGGAGGATGGCTGCAAGTTTGAGGCCAGTCCTGGCTACATAGTGAGTTTAGTGCCAACCTGAACTGCATAGGAGTTCCAAAACTGCATAGTTTCCAAAACTAAAAATAAACAGAACAAGGTATGTAGGGAGAGGCAGAAATTGATACTAAAAATGTCATAGTATAGCTGAAGGAAGCCTCATGGAAAAAGAAAGTACTATTGATCCAAAAGTATAACCAGAACAAAAATATTTGTTATTTGATACTGTTAGCTGATTGTGGATTTGTGTGTGTGTGTGTGTGTGTGTGTGTGTGTGTGTGTGTGTGTGTGTGTGTGTTTCATTTTGACTTTTGAGACAAGGTCTCACTATGCAGTTCAGGCTGGTCTTGAACTCACTATGTAGCCCAGGTTGGCCTCAAAATCTTGATGCTGCCCGAGTGCTGGGATTATAGGCACGTGCCACCACATCCAGCAGTGTGTGCTGATAGTAGGAAAGAGTAAAAAATAGAAGCCAGCAAACAGAATAGAACAGACAAGTCCCCTAGAAGCCAGCTGGGTTATAAGGAACCTAGCCTGGCAATCTAGTGAACATGTGATAATTTATAGTGACAGGTGAACTTGAAAAGATATCAAAGCTTATTGAATTAGACGTTTTATTTGCTCCACAAATATATTAAGATAAATGATTTGAAATCACTAAGACTTAAAAGTGATTTAATTTCAAATCATGTTCTCTCTTTGAGGTGGCACAGTGTACCAGCCTGTCACAGTCGTCACTCCACAAGGCCAAGTGGTAACCCAGGCATTATCTCCTGGAACAATCAGGATCCAGAACTCTCAGGTGAATGCACACTACCTGGAAGGGTGTGATATGCTCCCCTATTGGAGCGGCTTTAGTTCATGTGGTTGTTGATGCGTTTATTTTTGCTGTCTGTCTCCCTAACTGTACGAAATGCACAAAATCTGGAAAAGTCTGAAGGGGCAGGAAAGTTGCTTGTGTGGTGGGGAGAGCCTGCTGGTCACCTGAGATGTTGGGACTGCCGGCCCAGGCCCACCTCCCTGTGAAGCTCTCCTAGCCCTGCTAAGTGCTGGGATGTGTCAGGACACTTCCTATGGAGCAGACCCTGAGAGGCTGAGGGGGATTCCTGGTTACACCCATGCTGGAGGCAGCTACACAGGCAGCAGGATGGAGCAGAGGGACCTGCCATGCATCTGACCTGTGCTGTCCTGCCACACTCAATCTGTACCTTGGTGGTCTCAAGGCTGTGGGAATTCAGGAGTGTGCACATTTCTACTGTGGGCTGGATCTATATCAGAAAGACCAGGTGAAGTTGTCATTTCAAGGCTAAGGAGTCATTCATTGTTGTTGGGATGGGAGGCTTGCATAGGAGAGGAGGTAGAGGAACATGCACACATGGCCCCTGTGTTCTCCAGCCAGCCTCCTCTGCCTGTGAGTTTCCATTTAGACTATAACAAGAAAGCCACGTCTGGTTGGAGAAGAGATTCCTGGGGTCAAATGATGTTCTTTTAGAGGAAAATACTGTAAAGTCAAATACTTTACTAATGTAGTAGGAGTTTACACCTTGTTCAAGAGGGACGGTTTTCAACTGGGCATATAGCTTAGTGGTAGAATGCTCGACTAGCATGTGCAAGGTCCTGGAAGTGTTCCACTTACCTCAGTGTTTTTAGAAACAAAGGTTGAAGCCAAGTGTACTGGCACACACTGGTAATACCAACTGTGTGGGAGGAGGAGGCAGGAGAGTTGCAGTTTTGAGGCTAGCCTAGGAAACTTAGCAAGACCCTGTCTCAAAATAAAAATTATAAAAAAAGAAAGGGGGCTGTAGCTCATTGTTAGAGAGCTTGCATAGCATGTGTAAGGCCCTGGGCTCACCCCATGGCACAGTTAAAAATATATAAGCCCACTAAAAAAATGTATACTTCTGGGTATGGTAGTGTGCACCTGTAATCGCAGCACTTGGAAGGCCGAGGCGGGAGGATCACATGAGTTTGAAGCCATTCTGAACTACATAGCAAGATCCTGTCTCAACAAACAAAAAGTATAGCCACTTCAGCAGTTCTCACTGCTAGTAAATGTCTGGAACCTGATAACCACCATTTGGAGCTGCTCTTGTAATTCTAGACGCCAAAGAGAGCTTGTATTGATCTCTTTATGTCTCCATAAATTTTTAAATTAAATTTAAAAAAGTTTTTTTGGGGTACTAGGAATTGAATTCAGGACTTTGTGTTTGCTAGTCAGTACTTGGGCCACTCAGCTATATCCATGTACAATAAATTCAGTATTAAAATATTTTTTGCAAGTTTTTCATTTCCTGATGTGTACATTTTTGAAGCAGACTTTGTATATATAACTTACATATATGTACACATATATGTTTGGGCTGCTATAGGCTCTTTGCAGGGGCAACGTTTGGATTCTTTTTTTTTTGTTTGTTTTGTCTTTTTGAGACAGGGTCTTGCTATGTAGCTCAGGCTGACCTTGAACTCACTTTTGTAGACCAGGCTGGTCTTGTACTCATACTGATCCTCCTGCCTCAGCCTCCCAAGTGCTGAGATTATAGGCATGTGCCACAACACCCAGCTCAAGTTTGGGTTCTTGTGTTCAAATAGTTGAGGCAACTTCCCAACAGGTAGTAATATGTTTTGCATCAGAACCATTCAATGGTTTTGTCAAGGCAGTCAGTGACAACAGCCAGGATTTTCCCAGGATGCCAGCCCTGGTGGCAGGAGCAGCAGTTGTGTGGGTGGTAGTATAAATAACCCTGAGGCCCTTCCCATACCACTGTTTACTGTCTGCCACATAGGACTTCCTGCCTGGCTCACACCTGTTACAGTGCCAGGGCTGATGCTGTCTGCTTGTGTGAGGTGTTGGTATTATGTGTCACTAGGACACACTGGCCTCTTCACACACAGCAGAAGCAGGCCAGAGCCTAACTTCACTGCTTCTTCACCACTCTACCCAATTTTGCTACCAGTACAAACCCACTAAAAATGCATTTTCAGTGTGGTACAGCAGCACACACCTGTCACACTTGGGGTACTGAGGCATGAGGATTACAAGTTCAAGGTTAGCCTACACAACATAGCAAGATTCTGTGTCCCTCAGCCATTACTGAGCAACTGTAAGATGGTGTTCGCACAGCTCCCACCTGAGTTCAGTTATTTCACCAGAGGCCTGCAGAGCACAGGGAAGCACTTGCTTGGGTTTAATGTGCTTCCATAAGCATGAACCACCAGTGATGCATGCATGCTTATTTCACTGGGTGACTTGTACCACCACACAGGACGATGCCATCCTTTGCAATGGGTAAGACATCCATGGGCTGCTGGTATTCCAAGCTACCTGGCAGTGAAACATATGAATTATAGTCCTGTCATGAATGTGTTGAGCCATTCATTGTCACAGTATCACAAAGGACACAGGTAAAAAGATGTCCAGCACAAGGTTCAGGGAAGGACTTGGCTTCCTACCCTCTCCAGAGTGCTGCTCTGGATCCAGGGACCTCAGGTGTGAGGGACCTGTCTGTGCTATAGGTTTTGTTTGGTTGGTTGATTTTGAAATGGAGTCTTGCCGGGCGTGGTGGTGCACGCCTGTAATCCCAGCACTTGGGAGGCTGAGGCAGGAGGATCGGTGTGAGTTCAAGACCAGCCTGGGTTACAAAAGTAAGCTCAAGGCCAGCCTGAACTGCATACTGAGACCCTGTCTCAAAAAGACAAAAAAAAAAAAAAAAAAAAAAATGAAATGGAGTCTTGCTGTATAGTTCAAGTTGGCCTTAAATTCTGCTTAGCTCAGGCTAGCCTCAAACCTATGGCAATCCTCCTTCAACCTCCCAAGTGCTAGGATTATTGGTGTCTGCTGCCACATATCCTATGGGGTTTATGAAGGCTGTGTTTCAGAAACAGTGAATTAACTCTGGCCCCTGGTGATCAATGTGATCTCCCCTTCTTCCCCTCGAGGTTAGGGCTGAAAGTCTCAGCCCCATAATCCTGCCTGGTCTTTCCTGCCACCAGCCCTATCATACACCCAGAACATTCAGAGTTTTGGGGCTTCTTCTGGTAGTGAGGGCAGAGACCAATATATATCTCACATACCTTCAAAAGCTTGATTTGTAGAGATGCCAGTGCATCCAGAACACACACTTTTACTATGTAACAGACATTCATCAGCAAAATCATCATCTTGTCCATCTGCAGCTGTCAGCCACAGGGATGTTGTGAGTTCTCCCTTCTCTAACCATGTTTTTCCCTTGTGAAAAAGCTCCAGCTGCAATTGAACCAGGACCTCAGCCTCTTGCACCAGGATGATGGCTCATCCAAGAACAAGAGGGGTGTCCTGCCCAAGCATGCCACCAATGTCATGCGCTCTTGGCTTTTCCAGCACATAGGGGTAAGGAACATGGATACCCAAGCACTTCTGAGGTATCTTTTTCTGGCTTATGCGATGTGGGAATTTAGTTATGTATCTAAGAGGCCTGATTCTTAGTGTCACTGTTTTGTTGAGTAGTCACAATGAGTTGAGCATGGGGCAGAGGTAGGGTATCTTAGTTCATTTTTTTTTTTTTTTTTTGGTACTGGGAATTGAACTCAAGACCTTGTACTACACTGACAACAGTTCTACAAAATACTGTACATGGTTTCAAAGTAAATCCTGGGAGGATTTGACTGACATTGGAAGATATAAAAGTTATGTGTTTTGTTATTCAGGTCTTGTTTTAACTTGCCCTTAACCACCCAGCAGAAAAGTTTAACCATGAGGCATAAAACATAAAGCTAGATTAGTATGCTGAGCTGTAAAAGGCTTAAATCAACAGCTTCTGACATTGCCAGTTCTGCCAATAATCCATTGTGATTGTGGAATATTGGACTATGTATACAACTACTTTCTCTTAGTTCAATGAGAAGAAATTTTTTATACCAATTATTGGAAATGTACTACTATCATGTTTTTGAAAATGTCACATTGTTATTTCTTATTAAAAGAAAAGGAAAAAAAAAAAAAAAAGGACCTTGTACTTACCAGGCAGACACTAGTACAGCTGAGCTATCTCCCTAGCCTACAGTTACTTTTTTTGTCGCTGAGACAAAATACCCAACACACAAAGTGAAAGGAACAAAAATTTCTTTTTGTTTTTTTTTTTTTTTTTTGAGACAGGGTTTCACTATGCAGTTCAGGGTAGCCTTGAATGTACTACCTAGTCTAGGCTGGCCTCATAATCATGGTAATCCTCCTGCCTCAGCCTCCCAAGTGCTGGGATCATAGGCACATGCCATGATGCCTGGCAAGAAAGGATTTTTTATTATGTATTTGGTACAGGGTCTTACTACACAGCTTCAACTCCTGTTCTCAGCCTTCCTAGTGCTGGGATGATAGGCATGGGCCACCATGCCCAGGCTCATTGGCCAGCTCAGTGTACCCAAGCATGGCATGTGGCACTGGGGATTGAACCCCAGTCCCTACCCTTGCCAAAGCAGGTACTCAGTCTGCTGAGTTATCTCACTAGCCTTAAGAAAGGGGTTTTTTTGCTCAGCTTGTGGAAATTTTAGTCTATAGTCAGGGCAGGTTTACATAGCATAGGGGCATCTTCAAGGATGAATAGTCCATACAAACAGTCAGGGAAACAGCAAGCAGCGCACAGCAGAAGCAGCAGCAATAGGTTTATGTCCTATCCAGGCTACACAACCTATGATTGGTGCCACCCATATGAGGGTATGACACCCTTAATCCCAGCATCACACCCTCAGTCCACATTCACATACCTGACTGCAGCCACCTTTGAAGCTTTGGGGGGACATCTGGATACAGTTATGCCTGTAATAGGTTGGGTAGAGGGGCACATGGGAAAAGTGGCTGAGGAGAGATGTGTCTGGGATAACTCTTGGACCTTGGTGAAGTCTGTACATGAGGCTGAAGGCAGAGGAGTGGCATTGGGCATGTGGGTGGAGGGTCTGTGTGCAGATTGGCTTCCCAGGGCTAGGTGTGCATCAGTGGTGCCCTGGCACAGTGGGAACCCCTTGCACTGGCCCTGGGCATTTGAGGGAGGGCAGTGAAGGGATACACTTGTTGCTGTGGGGGAGTTAGCTCTCTGGGTGGCATGACCAAGTGTCTGGGCCCAGAGGAGCCTGCAGAGAGACTGGGGGAGTTCCTTAGTGCTGCAAGCAAGAGGGCTGTTAGATATGAAGAGAAATGAGGAGGTCCATGGAGTCCCCACTGCAGATGGTGGCCACAGCCTAGCCCACAGTGGCTTTCTTTCTGGGTTCCCTCTAGGGTTTCTTGTGTTTGAGGTCTTGGGAGCTGAATGCAGAAAACACTGACTGAGTTACAGCCTCAGCATTTTTATCTTGTTGTTTTGAGATGTCTTCACTTATTTGCCCAACCCGAGCTTGAGCACACAGTTCTGCCTCAGCCTTCCGAGTAGCTGGGATTACAGGTGTGTACCACTGTACCTGATTCTTTAGTGGTTTAATAATTTCTGAAATGAGAAATTTTCATAAAGATCAGTTAGAAGGACGTGGTTTTTCCTTGTGCTACTTTGCCTGTTCCTTCTTGCCCTCATCCCCAGGATGCCTTCTCTCTCTACTTTGGCAAACACCCCAGGGCAGCAGCAACTGCTGTTTGGTCTTCTGGCCCTGTGTTCAGGTTTCTTGCCCCATTTCTGTTTTGTGAACTTCTTAAAGGGCAGGAACAGCATTTATATTCTAGCCTTAAACTCCAGCTGCATGTTCACTTGTTATGTGAGATAAAAAATGTCTTATTATTTGGGTGTGAAGAAACAGAGTGTGGAGAAATAGACGGTGGATTTCTGCTCATTTCCACTTCAATGTGTAGTGGCATTTTACTTCATACACATGTTTAAAATCAAGCCAGGTAAACACCTGTGTTCTTAGTGGGCACCACTCACTGTGTTCTGGTGGTCCAAAGTAAAGGATTTGGTGCATACAGTTTTAGAGTATATTTCTTCTTGTCTCCACACATAGTAATCCATCTTGGAGAAAGTATGGTAGACAGACACTGTTTTCCTTTGGTACTTCTAGAAATTCTGGTACTTCTAGTTTACTTCTTTTTTTTTTTTTTTTTTTTTTTTTTTTTTTTTTTTTTTTTTTTTTTTTTTTTTTTTTTTTTTTTTTTTTTTTCTTTTTTATTAAGTTTTGATTTTGAGGGAAAGTACTGAAAATCAAATCCAGGGCCTTGCATGTGCTGGATAAGCACTCAACCACTGAGTTACACCCTGGCCCTTAATTCTGTTTTTAGGCACTCCAATATAGAAAAAGGGTAATGTAACAGACACACTCCTTGCCTTGGGTTCAGCTTTTTCCCTGTTGGCACTACTGCCCACTACTGCAATGTATCTGCCATCATCAGCTACTCAGAGGAGAGGATTTTGGCTCATGGTTTTAGAGTCCAGTCCACTGTCCATCTGTCCAGCTGACATGTTGCTGTAGGCCATGGTGTGGGTGCTGGCTGGCAACAGTGTTGGAACATGGTTCAGTGTAGGAGACCCTCCTAGGTCCTCATGTTGATCCGAAAAGTCAGTGTTTGTAATCCCAAAGTTATGTTATTGGAATTTCACCAAGGTGATTCCAGTCTACCACTTCCCATGCAACCCACAGTGAAAATAAAGACACTAATTGGGGAGCCAAGGGGCTCTAAGTCCAGCCACAAAGATAGTTCTCTGGAACAGAAGAGAGCAACCCAGGGCCTCACCCAGTTTTTTTCAGTGGAGGAGTGGCTTGAGGAGGAATGACTAAGAATTGTGGGAGGTAGGTGAACACTGTAAGCTGAGCTAGGTGGGGGGCCTACATTTACCTCTGCTATATACAGAGAGGATATGCAGAGAGAGTAATCTGCATGATGCTATTCAGATGATATCTAATGTTTTGGGTAGTCTGATGCTTCAGCTTTGATGTAATCTTTCAAGCCCCAGGAAGTCATAGCCTCTGTCTCAAGGCTCATTCCCAGCTGGCAGAGCGGAGCATTAGCTCTTAGTCCTGTCTTGACCAGGCTCACATTAAGGAGCAGCAGATGTAGGTTACCAGGGAAACATGAATGCCACCTTCAAAGACTATCACAAACACCTTAGCTAGACCAATATGCATTGCTTAAGGCCAATTGAGAGGATAAACAAAAGTCTTAGCCAGGTCTATACATACCAATACAAGGAAATAGGGTCAGCCTCAGTCAAAATAGAGACAGTCGCTCTTCCTTCAAGGAGAGCTGGTCAGGCAGTCCTCCACAGCTCAGCACTGCTCACCTCAGGGCCAGAAGTGAGAGAAGGCAGAGGGAGGTCTTATTCCCTTTAGGACACAGTCCAGTGACTAAGGAGTGTTTGCCAGGCCCTGCCTCCCCCAGGTCTGGGTCCCTGGGTGTTGCACTCTGCAAACCACAACATTGTTGGTCCTAAAACAGCCAAGGTGACACTGAGCACCTTGATGTATTCTCTTGGTACCTGTGAAGCAAGCTGTCCATATGCTGTGTGACAGACCCTGGTGGCAGCAGGGATCAGGACAGCACTTGTCTCCAAAGATGACAGGAGTCCTAGAGTATCTCAGTTACTTTTTACTCATTGCTGGTTTTACTCATTATTCTTACTCACTAAGAAAACAGGTGTTTACCTGGCTTGATTTTGGAACAAAATACTGATACCCAAAATTAAGGAAGGAAATATTTATTTAGCTTACAGTTAGGGGAGGTTTCAGTCCATATTCTGCTGGCTTCAAGGAAGATGGCAGCAGTTCATGGCAGCAGAAAGCAATGAAGAGCAGAGGAGGAGCAGCAGCTTCAGCCTCTGTCAAGCCCCTCTTCCTTCCATTCTGACTGTGAAGATTGGAACTCCTTCAAGAAAGTGGCAGTGGCTGCTGCAAAGATCCAAGATCCAAGCTCCTCCAAAGTTGTATGGCTGCATGGATCAAACTCCTCCAAGGAAGTGACGCATGCAGAAACCTTTCTCAACCCCTTTATATACACTCTAAGTGCTGAATTGCTCTAGGGTGGGCCCTCTGTGCCCTGGGGCATAGAATCACCAAGTGGATCTCACCAGGATTCCTACATCTCAAGCTGACACAATGTATCAACCACATTCCACCCCTTGGCAACTACACGTATATTTGTTTAAACCAGTCTCAAGATACAAAGACAAGCCGGGCGTGGTGGCACACGCCTGTTATCCCAGCACTCGGGAGGCTGAGGCAGGAGGATCGATGTGAGTTTGAGACCAGCCTGGGCTACAAAAGTGAGCTTAAGGCCAGCCTGAACTGCATAGTGAGACCCTGTCTCAAAAAGCAAAAAAAAAAAAAAAAAAAAAAAAAAAAAAAAAAAAAAAAAAAAAAAAAAAAAAATACAAAGACATTCTTATTAACATTTCATAAGTTGGACATTACAGCACAGCATTAATAGTCCTTAAGAATCACTCTTAAGTCTGTTAACATTATATTGCATGAGAAGCATACCATTTTTCTCCTTCTCCAAAGTCTCATGCATATCCCTTTATGTAAAAGGCATTTTAGTCTATCTGTAAGAGTTGCCAGAGTTTCAGGAACTCAACATTCAAAGGCACAATGTAAACATTACCATTCCAAAAGGTATCTACAAGAGGATACAAACTCTTGGGACCAAAACAAGTCCAAAATCCAGAAGGGCAAACATTAAGTCCTGTAGTTCCATATGGTACATACAAAGCAACCTATAATGAGTTGTGAGCTCCAAAAGCCTTACATGGCTCCACACCTATGGCACTTCTGCTGGTAGCTCACATGGCTTTTTTATGGGGCTTGCTTTGCTCTCTCCTTGCAGCTTTTAGACAATCTGTGTTTCTGGCTTTTTTAAACTTCTGAGGTTTTTATTGAATAGGCTTTTTATAAGCGCTTCCTGAGACTTCTTTTCTAGCCAAACTCACATCTTAAATCATCCTGCTGGGCTCTTTGCTCTTTACTGCCAATATATATCTGACAAATAGCCCCCCATCAATAGCCATATCATTGCCTCAGCTTTACATATTGCCTTCTCAGGGGCACATTGTTTGGCCTCCCAGGCCTTCTGGAAATCTATGTGAAAGCCTTTTTAGCCTCAGAACTCCTGCACTCTGCCTAAAACCAACATCATGTGGATGATGCCATGGGCTGCTGCCAGCTGGAGCAGTAGCCAGGTTTTCCTTTCTCTTGACTAGAAGTCGAATGCCTAGATTGTTGAGTACTCTGACCTGGATTGTGAGGAACAAATTCTATATACCAGCACTATTCTGGAACCTGGTGTGGCTACTGCTTCCATTGTGGAACATGGGGCTCTGAAGCTTTATCCTCAGAGCAAAGTCCTTCACCCTTGTGTTTCTGAGGCTGCAGAGGGTGACAGTCTACCATCTTTGGTGATTCTTCAGGACATTTTTTTATTCTCCTGGACACTGGAGATCTCAGTTCTATCTTTGCATTCTACAGGCTTTCTGACACTTCTTTTCTGAACAAATTCACAACATTTTAAATCATCCTGCTGCCGGGTGTGGTGGCTCACACCTGTAATCCCAGCACCCAGGAGGCTGAGGCAAGAGGATTGGTGCTAGTTCGAGACTAGCCTGATCTACAAAAGTGAGCTCAAGGCCAGCCTCAACTGCATAGTGAGACCCTGTCTGAAAAAGACAAAAAACAAAAAACAAAAAACAAATCGTCCTGCTGAGCTCTTTGCTCTTGATTCGCCACATAACTGATTAAAGCCCCTAACAATAGCCATGTCATTTCCTCAACATTCAACTGCCCTGAGGTGTTTTGTTTTTTGTTTTGTTTGAGGAGGGGTAAGATTGACTACTCTGTTGCACTTAATCTCAATCTCAGGCAGTCTCTGGACACAAGCAAAAGTAGACAAACTTTCTGCTAAGCCATAGCATAAACCATCCATAGTCCAACAACCAATGCGGTCATTTTCACAGCAGAAACTTCCCCAGTCTGGTCTTTACAGATAGGATTTCAGTCAGCTTTTTGGTCTTCAGAGCTTTGATCAGAAACTCCCATACAAAAGAGCTAAAGGCATCCAAACTCTTTGCTTATAGGCAACAACACCAAACTTTTCTTATCTCTCCCCACAAGCCATTCCCCAAAGCTCATAATCCATATCGTCAGATATAGTTACAGCAGTGACTCCACTCCTGGTACCAAAATCTGTCTGTTACTTTTTACTCATTGCTGAGACAAAATACCCAATACCCAAAATTAAAGAAGGAAGGGTTTATTTAGTTCACTGTTAGTGGTGGTTTCAGTCTATGCTCTACGGGCCCCAAGAGAGATGGTAGCAGTTCATGGCAGCAGGAAACAGTGAAGATCAGAGAAGGAGCAGCAGCTATAGCCTCTATCAAGCCCCTTTCTTCCTTCCATGCTGATTGCAAAGATTGGAATTCCTCCAAGGAAGTGGTGGTGGCTGCTGTAAAGATTCAAAATCCAGGCTCTTCCAAAGTAGCTGCATGGATCAAGCTCCTCCAAGGAAATGGGGTGTGCGGAAGCCTTCCTTAAACCCTTTGTATACCCTATATATTTTGAGTCACTTTAGGTTGGGCCCTCCCCACCCTAGGACATGGAATCACCAAGTGAATCCATCCAAGCTTCTGACATCTCAAGGTGACCCAGTGTATCAGCCACCACACAGAATGACAAGTGCTATGCCAAGGCCTGGGCTGCCACATGGTATGACAGGGGCTTCAGGGCTACTAACTATCTGCTCAACCCGCTGAAGGGATGCAGCCACTAGATCATCAACAAAATCCCAGGCAAGCTGACACAGATCTGGGAGTCATAGCCACTGCTCCTCTGGGCTGTTGAACCTGCTGCTGTCACTGTCCCCAGAATCTTTTTGCTTATGCATACCATCTACTATTTCTCTTGATGTTCCAGGGAGTGAGGAGAAATGGTATATTTTCTTTGGGCAGAGAATGAAATCTAGGTTTTGGCTAACAGCACTGGTGAGAAGTGCCAGTATTTACTAATGCTTGTTTATATGCTGACATTTCCCTTAGAGCATCTTGATTTCCCATTTAAGACTCAGTCCATGGTTACCCTCCTTTTTATTTTTAGCACCCTTACCCAACAGAGGATGAGAAGAAGCAGATTGCTGCTCAGACAAACTTGACACTACTCCAAGTCAACAACTGGTAAGGCGTGCGGCTTTCGTGTCCTGCACCTTGGATGTGGGGGACACAGTTGAACTGTTGCAGTGTGGGAATGTGTTAGCAACTGCTCTGTCATCGGGGCCAGAAGTGCATGCTTCACTGGGCACTCCCGCCTACATCCCCCTTTCCCAACCAGAAAGGCTTCCTGTGTCCTTCACAATGGAGATATTTCAGTAGACTGCATCTATGAGCAAGTATGGTAACAGCGTGGTGTCCTGGCACCAATGAAACCTCTATCCCCATTTGGAACTTTGTGCCCCTTAGTGTCACGTCAGAGGTGGTCCCACTGCTGTCTGTTCCCTGGGGGCATGCCAAGGAGTATATCCATGTTTAGATCAAAACATCCCCTTCTGTTCTGGGGTCACTTTTTTTTGTTTCGAGATAGAATTTCGCTATGCAGTTCAGGCTGGCTTTCAACTCACTATGTGAATCATACTGGCATCAAACTTACAATAATCCCCCTGGCTCAGCCTCCTGAGCACTGCAGTTATAGGCATGTGCCACACTCCTGGCAGATGGGGTCACTTATTTTTGTGAACATGTAGACCCTGACCATGTGTTTTTTTCCCATGAGAGCAGACACTATGAAGGGCAGGAGTGTAGCCCCATTTGTACTGTGACTCATTTGTCTCATTTTTGTTATGCTTCAGGGAGAGGCAGTAACTTCCACCTAAGAATAAGTAGGTATGGAAGAAAGCACTAATGCCAGAACTTGTGTGCATTTTAATCTTTTTATTTTAGTTTTGCCAAAATGTGAACTTGTTGAAGTTCCAGTATCCACAGTGAATTCTTCCTACTTATGTATTTATAAGTGTTACATTAAGTATTCCTCATCTTGTATTCATTTAATCTGTTATTTTTCATCTGAGTAGCAGCAATAGACCATGCTACCTTGCCAAGGCCAAGGTCAAGACAGCGAGGCTGTCTCTGGGCCATGGTGAACATGGCTACCCAGTGCCCACAATGGCTGGCTCTTACCTATAGTTTGTGAGGAGCTAGTGATGGGCCTCATTCCTTTGAAAAGGAGACAGGAAATATTCTTAGGCTCTGTTGGTTTGTTGTTTCCATATCAGGCTGGAGATGATGTGTGAATCTCTGACAGGTTCTGACTTATCAGAACTTTTATGGGGCAGTGGTGAGTTTCCCTTTCGCTGCATTTAGTGTGCAACGAGTTACCCCACTGGAGGGCATGGAGTGGAGATGGGGGATGCCCCTGTCCATAGGGTTTGAGCTGCTCTTGTACCCTCCCTGCCATAGTCTCTCATTTAACAGGAGCAGCCAGTGCACCTGAGGATGGAAACTGCCTGGGAAGTGTGTCTTGCCTGCCCTGTCAGCTTATAATTTCTGTTGATCCCTTTGTGTGCAGATTATGACTAAGGTGGCAGAGCAGCCCAAGTTGGCCCAGGCATCATCATTGCCCACATATAAATGCTATACTGGCTGGGTATCCAAGATAGATGGCTGGCCAAGGATTTCAGCCTTCTAAGAATAGCTCCTCATTTGCTATAGTCTTTGGAGAAGATGACACTCTCCCCAGAGTCCTGCTTTATGACTACAGGGCCCACCAGCCAGAAGCATGGCCTTGCTGAAAGGTGCAGCATATCATAGCTACCCAATGCTGTGATGAGATATGGAACACAGAAAGCCTCGTCTCTGTCACGTTTTTCTCCCTTAGATAAAGAAATATCAGGGACCCAGATCTGTGTCATTATGTGTGTACATTCACATCTAATTCATAGCTGCATGGCAAATCATGAGAGGAGTTTCCCTTACTGAAGAGTTACTTTTATATAGCAAATTCTGTTTTTTTGAGAATTAGGTGATCATCATGTTCTCTTCTCTGAAGTATTTGTTGTAGTGGAGAATGGAGTTTGTGAAGATAGGATTTTTGAGACAGAGTCTCACTATGCAGTTCAGGCTGGCCTTGTCAGCCCAGGCTGATCTCAGACTGGCACCAATCTCAGCCTCTCAAATGCTGGGATTATAGGTATGCACCACCACACCCAGACCTGCACAAGATCTTCAAAAAGATCACTTTGACCTCACTTTCTCTTTGCCTACATGCAGGTTCATCAATGCTAGAAGACGAATTCTGCAGCCAATGTTGGATTCCAGTTGTTCAGAGACCCCAAAAACAAAAAAGAAAACTGCTCAGAACAGGCCAGTGCAGAGGTTTTGGCCGGACTCCATTGCATCAGGTGTGACCCAGGCACCACCCAGTGAGCTGACCATGTCAGAAGGTATGGACAGATGGAAAGCATGACTGAATCACAACAAGCCAGGCACCCTAGCCCCTTGTGCATCCACACCAGGAAGAGGCTTTTTTGGAGGTGTGTTAAAGGGAACATGGACTAGGTGCTGAGCAGTGCCAGCAGTGCTGCACTGAAGCTGTGTCCCTGTGCAGATGCTGAGCTCAACTCTCTGAGGCACAGCACTGACAGGCCTCTGTCCATGGTTCCCACTGGGCTCACCTGTAGCTTTGGGTGCACACAATGGATATGACCCTTCTAGCACCTGAGGTCTTAGCTTCCTGTGGGCTGTACCCCTGCTTCTTAGTTGGGCTCTTACCTTTGACTGTCCTTCTGCCCCTGTCAGCTGCCACCATTCTGATGTGTTTAATGAGCCTCTTTCTGTTTCCGTAAGCTTTTCAATTTTGCATTGGCTTGTGGGCTTTTCTTCAATATCAGGTCTCCTCTAATGCCCAAGCTGGCCTTGAACTCAAGTGATCCTTCTGACTCAGCCTCCTGAGTAGCTGGAACTACAAATTCATACCTTTGTGCCTGGCTGTGTACATATGTTATGCACATGCATCCCCCCATGCATGTATGTGTATATATGTGTACATATGTTTTAAACACTAGTTCACTGTGCTTGCCTTTTTTCACATAGCAATATACAGTTATCAAGTTGGGAAATCTATTTTAAAAATTTTATTAGTTTCAACAAGAAATAGCAGTTTTAGAACACGTCAGTGGGACAGCCACAACAATCAATGCAATGCATATTGTTATTTTCATAGCAGTTGTTCAGAGTACAATATGCAGACAAATTTTCTAAAGACTGTTGGTACAATATTTCTTCTAATTGAACTAAGAGAAAGTAGCTGTATGTATAGTTCAATATTACATAATAGTAGGTTATCAGCAGAACTGGCAATGTCAGAGCTGTTGACTTGATCCTTTTGCAACTCAACATGCTAATCTGGTTTCACTTTTTATGTCTCATTGTTGAACTTTTCTGCTGGGTGGATAAGGCCAAGTTAAAGCAAGACCTGTATAACAAAACATGTAACTTTTGTGTTTGACAAGGTCAGTGAAATCCCCTTAGGATTTGCCTTGAAACCATGTACAGCGTTTTGTAGAACTTTGGTCAGTGTCAGCCATGTAGATGAGTCGTGACCATTGCTTGACCATTTTGTTTTCTGTTAAAGCCTGAGAGAATGTTTTCTATCTAAGTGACTCTCCTTAGGTACATTGTACGTTACTGATCCCTTTAATCTCTATGAACAGAAAATTTGGGACCACTGAGTTATAGGATGTTACAGTACAGGTTCTCTTGTGTCCTGAGTCCTCACTGACCTGGAAGGGCTAGGGCCAAAACATTGACTATCGTTGTAGAGGGCTGGGCATGGTGGTGCACACTTGTAGTTGCAGCACTTGGGAGGCTGAGGCAGGAGGATCAGTGCAAGTTCAAGACCAGCCTGGGCTACAAAAGTGAGTTCAAGGCCAGCTTGAACTGCATAATGAGACCTTGTCTCAAAAAGATAAAAAAAAAAAGAAGAAAGAAAGAAATTTAGAAATATAATCATATACAAAATTGTAGCAGGTTAATCCTATGGCATTTTTTCTTGTCTCTTATTCTCTTTTATTACCTTCTTTTTTAAAAAAACAAAACATTTACTTGAGGGAGAGTATAGTGATAATTTATATGACATTAGAAGCCGCACACATCTAAAAGACCAGAATGACAGGCATTCCAAGCATGGTTTTAGTATTGCACATTGCTATCCTCAGTGTCAAAAACCTTTTGGAGATACTTAGGATCATTCATTACATACTGAATATGTAAGTGCATAGTTTTGCCGCTGCCATGTTTCCTAATTTTTCTGTTTGCTGTCTCTTCGTTATTTATTTCTTAAGTTCTTGATTTCCATTTAGCTGTGTTATGCCTTTCCATTTTTTATTTCTTGCTTTGAGTTCTTACACTAGGGAAGGTTAGAGAAGTTTTAGACCCTTTTTTCTTTTGTTTTTGTAGTGCTACAGATTGAGCCCAGAGCCACTATGCATGCTAGACAAGCATCGTAGCCTGAGTTACCCTCCCACTAAGTTTTTCTTGAGCTCTCTTTTCTGGGCCACCGCTTGGCCCTGTCCTTTGCAGGACCTCAGTGGCTTGGGCATGTTAGGTAGTGACTATGTCACACTGTTACTGATGCTCTTCTTAGTTTCCCTGTGTTTGAGTTTGGACAGTTGCTATTTTCTCCTTCCACTTCACTCATCTTTGATTCTGAAGTATTTATTCTTGTATAAATCCCAGCTAACTCATTTTTCATCTTAGGCATTATACTTTTCATCTTTCCAGAAGTCCGGTTTGAGCTTTTATGTTTTCCACAATTCTGTTAGGTTTTTTTTTTTTAAACTTTATTTATTGCCGGGCGTGGTGGCTCACGCCTGTAATCCCAGCACTTGGGAGGCTGAGGCAGGAGGATCGGTGCGAGTTCAAGACCAGCCTGGGCTACAAAAGTGAGCTCAAAGCTAGCCTGAACTGCACAGGGAGACCCTGTCTCAAAAAGACAAAAAAAAAAAAAAAAAAAAACTTTATTTATTTATGTTATGGACAGCTCAGCCTGCCCTGGAGGTGGGGCTGGCACAGCATGTGCTTCTGGGGATTGAACTGTGGTCCCTGCAGCTGCCTAAGCAGGTGGTTTTGACCACTGAACTACCTAGCCAGTCCACAGGTCTGCTAGGTTTTGAACATACAGAATACAGTTGCAATTCTGTTTTGGTATCTGTCCCTGGTAGGCCTCACATGTTTATGCTTTTTTTTTTTGGTCCAATAAAAGGTCAATTTCCCATGCCCACAACACAGTGTTCAGGGCAATCAGTTTGAGAAAAAAGGTGTGTTTTGGTTCATGCTGCTGGAGGTTCTAGTCAAGATCGAATGCCCAGTGCTTTGGTTCTCTGGTAGGTATGGTACATCCTGGTGGAGAGCGTGGTGGAGCAGGGACTGGAAGGCCTATGGCCCTACCTCTCATAGGTCTGGTTGCCTTCCACAATGCTACCTGAGGACCAGGTCTCACATAAGAGCTTTCAGGGTCCCTATTTCAAGCATAGCAAGTACTATCCCCTCCATTCCTTCCCTCCCAGAAAAGGAAATACATACAGTGGGGAAAGACCCTGAGAAGATTGTCCAGGGAAAGTGGCATTTCCCTTCCAGCCTGCTCCCCCTCTCCTTCGAGACAGCAGATTCATTTCTTGTACTGCTGCCCTATTCTGTGCACAGGAATTAAAAGAGCAAATGTCTCACTCTTGAGATGTGACCCATGTACTAGCCTGTCACTGTGGTATTGTCCCTACTTGCTGTCATCACTCACTAGTCTCTCTTGGGGTTTTGGCAAGTTAGTACTTGCACATGTGCTGTCTTGTGTTTGTGTGTAGCCTGATATCCTGGCCAGTCTGGCCTCTGGGTCTTGCTCATGGACATTTGGTTGGTTTCTGACTCTGTGGCCAGGCTGAAGGGCAGGTGTGTAACAAGGTTTCCTTTTCCTTTTAGATCATTCTTTCTTGTTCTTACCTTAGTTTTTCTTTGTTTCTTATGTTCCTCCTGTACATCTCTCTCTTGCTCTCCTACTTGTATCACCCTGATCTCCACTGAGGTCATCTTCACATCAAGACCTTATTCACTAAGTGTAGATCAGGCTGAGCCTTGGAGCAGTTCCTCAAGTCTCTGGGGCACTCTGGAAATGCTTTTAGATGTCTGACCTATAGGTCAGACCAGGCAGGGAGCAGTGCCCGAATGTGTGCTCCAGTGCTCTTCTTGTGCTTCTATGATGTCCTATGCTCTGCTGCAGGTGCTGTTGTGACCATCACTGCGCCCGTGAGCATGAATGTGGATAGCCTGCAGTCCCTGTCCTCAGATGGGGCTACCCTGGCTGTGCAGCAGGTCATGATGGCAAGCCAAAGCGAGGACGAGTCTGTGGACAGCGTGGAGGAGGATGGGGGCACGCTGGCACCCAGCCACATCAGCGGGCTGGTGCTGGAAAACAGCGATTCACTGCAGTAGAAGCCTGCTGGAGGCACCACCTTGCTTTTTATAGTTTGCACAGCAAACATTTTACACAGTTTTATTCTAATATGTTTTATATGTAGATATAGAAAGTGCACTTTTGTATTTCATAGTCAGCTTAAAAAAGAGCGTCTTTGCCGGTGCAGTGACTTCTTCCAAATGTGCGTGTATGGGTTTTTAAAGAAATTCTTTAAGAGTTTAATGATAGAACTGTGATGGATGACCCCCCCACCTCAAGTCCCTAATTGAATTAGGAATAGTGCCGCCATTTTCTAAACAGTTACACTGTTTTCATTGAGTTTTGCAGCTTGCAGCAGATGTCTGAGGGCTGCTGTGTCAGTGTCGCCCAAGGACAGGAATGATGCTGCAAACCAGAAGCCTCTGGCGAGGTGGCTTTGGTCTGCCGCAGTCTGTGTGTGGTGTCACTGAGAGCACTGGTGACCAGTGTGCCACAGTCCCCTCATGGTCAGTGAGCCTGTTTCATTTGCTATATATAAAAAGAAACCCCTATTTTTAACTTGATGGAATTATTGGATAAAAAGCTATTTTTATAAATTCATTATGAATTGGATTATGACTATATTGAGGATAAAAAATTTCTAGAGAAGAAACAATACATGCTTGCATTTCAATTTGGAATAATTGGAGACCCTTCCCACACTGGCTCTTGTTCCATGGTTTCCTGCTCTCCTGGATGGTTTGTATTTATTGCTGAACAAGATAATGCCCTAGTGAAACTTTGGCATCACCAACATTCTTGTGTATGCACAGTGCTCACATTGTGTTTTACCCATGATCTACATAAGGACTGGAAGGTTATGTGTTCAGCGGGACTTGGGATAAGTGAAGCAAAGGGAGGCAGTAACCAGTCAGAAGCTCTCACCACACTTACTCTAGTCTAAATTTGACCTCAGTTACATGAACACTTTACTGTGTTAACTGTATATTTTTTAGGTTTTTTTTTTTTTTTTTTTTTAGTCAGAATATGTTATGTGTAGAATGTTTATTATAAACTAATATAAAGTGTTCTTTACCGCACTGGCTTAAGCTGGGGTAAATTCAAACATCCATGCTGTGTCATATAATTGGCAGATGCAAATGAGATCACAGTCCTGAGCTAAACTGTGACAATGTTGTGACAGCAGACCCCACCTGGTCGCCTCACACACAGTTGTTTTCCTGTTACTTGTTGCTTCAGAGTTCCCTGAACCGTCTGCACTTATTGGATCACCTGAAATTTGGAATAATCTGGAGAGTTCCATTTCCTGATGACACATGAACTAGTAGGCTGGGTTTCATTTTCTTTGGTTTTGGCTTGTTTTTTGTTTACTCAGGAGCAGATATTTTTCTCAGAGAGAAAACCAGCCACCTGCCTTGTGCAGCATGTGTCAGTGTCACCGTGACAGGCACCTGCAATCCCCAGCTGACAGAGAACAGTGCAGGTTGCCATGGCCCCCAGCTCTTGTGGGTCAGCAATACTGATTGGCATAGACCAAGGTTACAGGAGGGACATTGTGGGTTTTTTTTTTTTTTTTTTTTTTTTTTTTTTTTTTTTTTTTGTCTTTTTGAGACAGGGTCTCATGCTATGCAGTTCAGGCTGGCCTTGAGCTCACTTTTGTGGTCCAGGCTAGTCTTGAACTTGCACTGATCCTCCTGCCTCAGCCTCCCAAGTGCTGGGATTACAGGTGTGTGCCACTATACCCGACCAAGAGGGACATTGTTAGATAGGTAGATTGTTTTTTCTGAAATTGATCCCCCCTCAAGGTGCTGGGGTGATGGCTTAGCAGCATAAGTGGCTACCTGGCAAGTGCAAGGTCCCAAGTTCAATCCATGGTACCCCCAAAACATAATAAAAAAATGTGAGACCCCCCCCCCAAATAAATGAAGATTAGTAACAGGGGAGCATATTCCAGGTACTCTGGCAGGCAGAGTTCTTTAAACTCATTTCAGGAGCTTTGACTCACAGAAAACCTTGATTATCAGCTCTTTTGGAGAGAGAATAACATTTTTAATCAGCCACTGCATAACTTATTTATAAATAGTTTTCAATATTTTAAGTCAGGTCTGCACAAGCCTAAGAGGTCATTTTAACTTTATTTAAATGCCAACTTTGTTGGACTTCTTAAAACTAAGACTTGGGGCAGCCCCAGCCGCTCCTGGCCCAGCCACCTGCTCCTGTCAGAGCAGGGAAAAAAACCGCACAGAATGTGCTCTCCTGAGAGGCCATCCTGTCTGCCCTGGTGTGGAGGGCAGTGTGAGCCAGCCGAGTGGAGACCTCGCTGCTTCGGGCTACCCTGGATGGGATGTGAACTTTTGCTGAGAGACACAGCTGCCTTCTCCAGTAGAAGGCAGGTTTCTTCAGCTCTGAACTCTGTTAGCTAACTTCCGAAGAATGAGATACAGATGGTAAGGAGAGAGCCCTGCGTTGTGGCCTGAGTTCCTTTCCTCTCTCCATGTGTGACAGAGGTGCTGTTAAACAGCATCCACACAGTAAGCTCTTCTGGCTCAGGATCACTGTCCAGCCTGTTTGTTGTCAGTGTGCAGTGCAGAGGACTGTGCTGCAGTCCTCAGTCAGTGGAGACTCAGGAAGTGCAGCTGTTAGCACTTCATTTTGAATGGCCAGATTCTATTTGATCCCCGCCTGGTCCTTGGTAAATTTTTCCCTCAGAACAGCACCTTTGAGTGTGTCCTGAGACCCACAGCCAGCCATTATCATCCCTGCTGTTCAGCTTACCCCAGAAGACCCCAGGTGGTTGGCTCAGCTCTCCTGTTTTTGCATCCAGATAAATAAATAGAAAGGTTTATCTAGTATGTAGAGTGGCCTTCACAGCTGGGGGCTCCAGGGATGGCTGTACAGTTAGTGGAGGGCCCATTCCATGCCAAGGGCCCTTTGTGGCAGTTAGTGACAGAACTAACTCAGCAATCTGCCTTTTTTTTTAGTTATGCTTAGTCTTTGAAACTGACAATCTTTAAAATGTGAATATTGTAACAATGTTTTCTTGGACTGTTGTCTTTAAAAGGATTTTTGTGAAGCAATTGGTTAATCAAAAGCAAAAACATTAAAAATAGAAATGTGCTTTATGTATATTTTATTTCGTAAAAGCTCATGCCATCAAAAGTTGCTTTCCACTATAGGCAAATATTCATATAGTGACATGCTATACGTTGACACCAATGCATCTTAGAACACAGCTGATACTACATGGGCTCTTCAGATCTGCTGTGTCTTCAAGACTGTTTCCCCATTGCTTGTGTCAGTTGATCATTTGTTTCCAGCAGAAAATTCTGAAGAGGCTTTTGGTTGTAGTTTTCCACAAAACTGATTATTTTGGTAGTAATAAGAAAGTTAAGGTAGAATCTTCTGTGGCACATGTTGGGCATCAAACCATCCTGAAGGGGTTTCCTGCACCACCATCCACCATCCTTGCATAGAGGTAAGCAAGCAGGCACTTGGAGCCAGAGGGGTGGGAGGTGCATCTGAGACCATGCCCTGTGGTGAATGGGGCAGAAAACTGTGTGTGCATTGTTTGAAGAGGTGTTTGGATCAATATGTTGGTCTTCCTCTCCTTGAGGCCAGAGGTGGGGGTAGGTGTGAAATATATCCATGTGGGACCTCAGATCATCATCAAGCTCTGGGTGAGGCCCTGGGTTGTGAGCACATGCCCACTCCTGCCTCGCTCATGTACCCTGCTTTGTATATGAACAGGGCCCAACCTGCAAGGTCTGTACTACCCAATAGATGCTGAGCCCCTCATACTCTCGAGGCCCACTGTGAGTACTTAGTGACACTGGAGCTGTCTTTTTCCTGCCTCTCCCTCCCTGTTCTTCTGCCTTGCTTCCATCCCTCTGCAGAAGTCATTCCCATGGTGGTCTTGCAGCTATGGCTATCTGAGCTCAAGGATAGCTTGGATTCTATGGGTCAGTTTCTTTCTCTCATTAAACAGCAAGTTCTGTAGCCTTCTGCATCATAACAGAACTGGAGCAACAAAATACAGTACTTCAAAGGCACATACACAAAGGGGAAGGCAGCAGAAGGCCCTGCCCCTCCTACAGGCCCTCCTGTGAAGGCCTGCGTACAGGCAGAGCCAGGGCCAAGAGTCTTGGGCTCTGTACAGGCAAACCTGACTGCCTCATGGGGACCTGGCCCCAAGCCCAGAGTACACTAGCTCTGCACTTGAGCTAAGGGATGTGGGGGTGGGGACTTGTAAGGAAGTTTGGGTCCCCAAGTGAGTTTGCTTTGGAGTGGAGCATCACATCAGAGCCTCCACCTCTGTTCCCAGATTGTGCTAGCCCCAGCCCATGTGCTTTCTTGAGCTCTGCCCTGCAGAGAAGGCTCTGTCCTAGTCCAAGTGGGCAGGCCAGGTGGTTCCCAAAGTGGGAGGTTATGTAACTTTGGGTCCCAGCACACTACTGGAAAGAGACCCACAACACATGACAAGACTGCTAGCAGCTGCCTGGCACAAAGGTGTGCTTTCCTGTGAAGGTATCTGTCAGCAGCTGCAGGAGCTGGCTAGATCACTACCAGCTGTACTGTGCTGTGCATCTGCCTCTGTGTAGGCTTCTCTCTGTGGTGCTGGGCATGGCTGGAGCCATGAGAAGAAATCCCACCTAGCCCACTCTAGTGTTAGGGCCACAAACGTGTGTTCACATGGCCTAGGAGGTTCCCTGGGGGACACACTCCCTTTGAGCTTCCTGAGGCCTTGTCTCTGCCTTGATTCCATCCTGAGGGTTTGGGCATTGTGAGTGGAACATTTTCCTGCCCTGGAGGATCTGGTGATACCACTCAGCATGAATCCTGGTGACACAGGCACATGCTGCTGTAAAGACAGCCATCACCATTGCTGGTCCAGGTGTGTCCAGTGGGGTCTCCCAGCGAGCAGGACCAGGATAGCACCGGACCTATGGGAAGGGCCTCAGCAGCAAGGGATTACAGCTCACCTTGGCTTGAGAACCTGCCCAGCACCTGTTTGCAAATATGCATGAGGGCCCTGGGGACCAGGCGCTATAGGAATCACCACCAAGGACCAGGCAAGTTTCTCCTTTTTGTCCTTGGCACATCTGTTTCCACTACCTGACTGACTCACCCATAACCACTTCTGTGAGACCCGCTGTGCCTTGAAGAACCCCTTGCAGGACACAGGCTGCTGCTACAGGGCCACCAAACTGCCAGTGTGCTCTAAGGTCACTGCTGAGATGCTGGTGGCTGGCATAGATTCGACTTTTGGGGGGGGGTTTTTTTTTTTTTTTTTTTTTTTTTTTTTTGCTTTATTCTAAAATTTTTCTTACTAGTCCATATGTGCAGTCCAGAATGTTTCTATTTCCTATGTGGAGCTGGAATACCACAGAACACATCTTGATGCTTTTTTAAAAAATAATTTTAATGAAAAGAAATAGCAGTCAGACAGTTTCACAAGAGGTTAGTAGGATAGTTCCAATAATTAATACATTGCATATTGTTGTCTTCATAGAAGTTGTTCAGAGTACAAGATGCAGACTTGCTATCTTGTATGAATCCTATTAGTACAAATCTTTCTTATTGAACTAGAGAAAGTAGCTGTATATATAGTCCAATAGCCTGTAATAGTAGTGGGTTATCGGCAGAACTGGCAATGTTGAAGGCTATTGACTTGAGGTGCTTGATTATTTTCTCACCTCCTTCCCGCCTCACTACTCCTTCCATACTTGGAAGGGGGGCTGGGGAGATAGCTCCGAGGCACAAGTGCCTGCTGGGCAAGTGCGAGGTCGTGAGTTCGAACCCTGGTCCCACAAAAAAAAAAAAAAAAAAAAAAAAAGTACTTGGAAGGGAATCAGCTGGACCAAATATAATTTCTCTCCCTCCTCTCTTGTCTCTCCTCTTTCCCTGTTTCTTCTCCCCACCACTCCCTTCTCCCTATCCTCCCTCTCCTCTCCACCCCTTCCCCATACCTACAATCAAGATCTTGGGCTTTCCAGGCAGGAACTGTGCCACTGAGCTAAATCCCCAGCCCCTCAAGTGGAATTTCTAGGTTTAGTTTTTAAGGACTCTCAGTGCTGATTCCCATTGCAGTTGTACAGTTCACCTTTCCACCAATAGTGTGAAGGGCTACTTTGCCCCACAGCCTGTCAGCACTTGTTATTATCTGATTTCTTGATGGCCATTCTTTTTGCAGTAAGATGGAATGTCAATGTTTTAATCTGCCTGTCTCCACTGGCCAGTAGTGTTGAGAATTTCTCTTTTTATTGGCCATTTGTACTTCTCCTGTGAAGTGAAGTGTCTTTCATTTCAGTTGCCTATTTTTGGACATGGTCTTTTATTTTGGGCAGTCTATTTTTTTAGAGTTTTTTTGTACAACTAGATATTAGTCCTCTGAGGAATTGCTGGAATCACCCCCCCCCCCAGCTGTGGGTTGTGTCTTCATTCTGTTGGCTGTTTCTTTTGCTTTGCAGAAGCTTTTCTGTTTGGAATGATCCCATATGTTGATTCTCAGAACTATTCTAACAGGTTCTGTTTGGGAAGTCTTGTCTGTGCCCATGGCTTCAAGAGTTTTACCTCTATCATTAGGTTGAGTGATTCTCAATTAATATTTAGATCTTTATGCCATTCTGACTTTAGTTTTAGTATGCAGTGAGAGATAGGGGTCTAGACTCAATCTGCATGTGGACAGACAGGTTTTTTGTTACTGTTCTATTAAAGAGGCTTTCTTCCAGTGTGTGTTTTTGGCCCCTTTTTGAAAGACTAGATAGTTCAATATAGTTGGGGGTACTTCCTCCGTCCTCTATCCAGTTCCTACAACCATTTGTTTTGTTAGCAAATTAACAATGGTTATTATATTGCATGTCATTATCTTCAAAGCAGTTGTTCAGATTACCAAATATAGGCCTGCAGTATTGATCAGACAATATAAATACTAACTGTTCCTTTCAATGAACTAATAGAAATTAGTGGCACAGTTATCTTACCTACTTATTTTGTCTCACTATGTAGTTTTAGCCTGGTCTTGGACCCAAACTGGCTTTAATCCCTCAGCAATCCTCCTGCCTCAGCCTTCTGAGTGCTGGGATCACAGGCATGCACCGCCAGGTCTGACTTCAAATCTACAAGCTTAAGGTTCTGCTGCCATGTGTGCTGGGCCAGCAGGATCCACTGTGTGCCCCTTGCCCATCCTGGGCTCTCTGACCTTCTTTGTAGCCTTTACTACTCTCCCCACTGCGCTGCTCTCTACAATTACCAAGGACTTGGTTGCTCTTCCCACTGCTACACCTCTTTGCTCAGGGCATCCTCTGCCCCTGCCTGGCCACACTGCTCCTGCTGGCACTGGCCCTCTGTCTGTTACTGCCCAGTTCTCCTGCCCCTTCCCAAGCCCCCATTGTAGATTCCTGGAGGGTCAGTTCCAAGCCTCCTGTGCCTGACACTTGGGATCACTCAGGTGAAGCTGATGTCTTATCTCTGCAGCTGCCAGGGGGAAGTTCACCTGGCCACAGGGGAAATTGCTTTCCACTCAGCCTTGTAGAGGCTTCTTACCATCCTTGCTCTACCAGAGGCTGTGACCCCAGGAGCAACCAACTCACTAGTATTCAAGGAGAACCTTCTCCCACTCTGCAGCAGAATCAGCTGGGCACAGTTGTAGCCAAGGCCGAGATGCTTGGAGACAACGACTGCAAGCTGGCCAGCCTCTGATAGTTACAAAAGCATCACCTTCAAGCCTGTTATATCCTTTATTGTGAGCTGCCTGGGACTCAAGAGGGGTAGTGTTCCCATCCCCATAAACTATAGCCAAGTGATGTTACCTCAGAAGTGGGTGCCAAGGTTGGGAGAAGACCTGTATAGTCACCCTCATCTGGAGTCAGGGCTGCTGTGGGCAGGCAGGCAAGTTGTAGACTGCACAACTCCATGCCCCAGGCTCATGTGAATCTACACCAGGATGGGCACATGTAGCACCCGTGTGTGTGCTTCCCTCCAGTGTGCCAGCTGTCCAGGGCCATGAGACCCTGCAGGAGAAGCTGCTCCTCCCCCTGGTGTGACTGCCCCCTCCAGGCCTTGGGCCAGCCCTGACTTCAGCCAGGAGTGCCATCCCCTCACATGCAGAGCCTGGAGCCTGTCCAGTCTCAGCTGTGCCACCACCCACCTGCCTTGTAGCACTTGACAGCCCTGGGCTTCTGTAGCTTTTTAAAAAAATTATAAACTATATGGAATATAAAGTTGATGATCTGACCATTTCTGTGTTTTGTGGTGTACTGAATTCAAAGCCTCACATATGATAGGCAAGTATGCTACTGCAGAGCTACATGCCCAGCCCTCTTTTGGAGTTTATACAATTTTATGTATGTATTTACTCATTTGGAAGTGCTTGGACTGACTTCAGGGACACCTCTGGTGCTCATGCAGGCTCTTTGGGTCTTGAGGTAGACAAGGTAGGAGCCTGTGTTGAAGATGCAAGAATAGCGAGGGAGAAGAGTCTGAAGTTTCTGCTGCTGACACGTCTGTGTCCCAAAGGGAGACACAAACCTGTCTAATAGGGAGTCCTTTTCAGTGGAGTTTTCACTGCCTTAGAGAATGTAAGTCATAAGGAGCGGAGTATCCATGATGGTGCTCATTATCTCCAGAAAACCTATGTAGCTCCACGCAGGAAGGCACATGGGCTGGCAGCTCAGTCGCCGAGCCCTTTGCTGCAGTTCCACCATTGCTGCCTGGGCGTCGCTTTGTTCTGGGGGACAGTGCTGGTGCCAGTGCTGGTGTCTGTGTCAGTGTTGGTGCTGAAGCTGGGAGGAGCTCCACATACAGGGAAACAAGCACGGAGTGCACTTGCATTTCAAATTACACTGCCAAGGAGCTTTGTCTGCCACAACTGCTTTGAGATGCTCTGGGTCACAGGTCCTGCTTCTCAATCCTGATGAGAACAGAAAACCTTGCACCACCTAGGTGTTGGTCATGGACCCAGGCTGTTTTTCAGCTCATCCTCAATGGCAGCTGTCCACAGAGGCTGGCGTGCCTCCAGGTGCCACAGGGGACCCACAGTACACATGGAGGATGCCACAGAAAACTACCACCACGAGGGAACAAACTGGGAAAGATAGGAGGGCGTGTTGTCCCTCTCCTGATCCTGTGTGGTGGTGGCTCAGGTGCTCAGCCAGCCTGGTCTGGTTGTAAACACTGCAGTAGTTTGTCTCTGCTTTGCAAACTTGGGCTTTGGGGAAACTTTCCCGAAGAGCTCCAGTGAACCTGTGGCCAGACCAGGATTCAAGTCCAAATCAAATGGGGTTCAGGGCACAAAGCTTGGTCTCCTGAACCCTGATTCTGGAAGATTGCTCTGCAGAAGGAGCACTTATATGCTTGGGGGTGGAGGGTAGCCTCATGAAAAGTAGTTTACAAATGAGAAAGGCCAGGTTTGACGACCGCATGTGTGATCTCAGCACACAGGGGTGCTGAGGTAGGACCATTATGAGCTGGAGGCTGGCTTAAACTGCATAGTGGGATTCTGTCTCAAAAAAAAAAAAAAAACTTGACACATGAATGAGGAGGGAGGTGCTGTATGGTAACAAAGGGGGTTAGGGAATATTCACAGTGGCCAAGGAACACTGGACTGGCCTGCAACACAGAGTGGTGAGGGTTGGGGAGGCCTCAAGCAGTTTCTCCCTCACAGCCTCGGGAAGAGCCAGTCTTGCCCCACCACCCCAAACATGTGTAACCCTCCACTTCTTTCAGGGAAGCCTAAGAAGGCTCATAGAGATAGCCCTGTGACTGGCAGAGAGGCAGCAAAACAGGGCCACCCAGGTAACCTGCAACTCCCCTACACACCTGCAGCTCTTTCCAGAGAAGGCTAATGCCATGGGCTCCTGGAGTTAGAATACAAGGCCCTGGGTTGTTCTGTGATCCACAGTCCCACAGGAAATGTATTTTAAAAATTCTCCACACTTAGCCAAATACTCAAAATGAACTTCCCAGGAAACAGCTCTCAGAACCTGGTTTTGTTGACAAAGGCTTTTGTTGTTGTTGTTCAGCCTGGCCTTAAAGTCATTATGTTCCCCAGACTGGCCTGGAACTAATGTTATCTTCCTGCCCACTTGCTAATTTCACAACATCCTGTACAGCTATGGTGTTCAAAACTAGGCAGGACTGGCACCTACCAGAGAACTAAGTGCATGGAAATGTGCCCCAACCTCTGGAGCCACCTGAGTTTCAACAGCAAAGACAAAAGCACTTGGTGGGGACAGCAAAGTCTCAACAAACAGTGCTGAGGCAGTGGTTTAGGTCTGTACCACAGTGTGGACTCACGTCAGCCCTTATGCAAACATTAACATCAGGTCAACCAGTGGGCTAACTCCACAAACACGAGGAGTGCATTGTCATGTTAGGGTGGGCACTGAAAGCAAAACAGCTGGGAGAAAAAATGAGACAAATTTTGACTTTGAGTGGGAGAAAATACTTGTAAATCCCCTATGTAGGAAGGGGTTAGGGCCCAGAATATGTAAGGATTTTTTTTTTTTTTTTTTTTTTTGGTATTAAGTATTGAACTCAGGACCTTGAGATTGCTAGACAGAAAGTATTCTTTACAATTCAACAATCAAACTGAAAAATCTTTTCCCCAAAGATACACAAATGACTAACAAGCCTGTGAATGTCATTGCTACCTGGAGAAATGTCAATGGAAGCCACAGTGTCATATGGGAAGCCTTGACCCATATGTGGTGCAAGGCTGAGGCAGGAGGATCACTGAGTCCAAGGCTAGCCTGGGTTAAAGAGCCATAATCCATCTCAAAAAAAAAGGAAAAACAACAACAACAACAAACCCTCACACCTCATACACGTTCACTAAATCTAGAACCCACTCCTGGTACCAGGATCAGGAAAGTGAAACATGTTCAGTCGCACACAGAATGTTTTACAACAGCCAGAAGGTTGGGACAACCTGCACCTCCTTTGGTGATGAGAGGGAGCAAAAAACAAAACGTGTATGTCTACACCATAGGTTATTCCCACAAAGAGTGAGATAATGAGGCAAGAACTCCAAACACATCCTGTGGAGGGAAATAGCCAGACAAGCCATGGGTTGTGTCACTCTGTTTATAGGAAATGCCCAGGACAAGTAAACCCAGGGGTAGAAATTAGCTTGGGGAGCAAGGTTAGCAGGGGTAAGGGGCTTTGGCAGTGGGCCTTGTCTTATCAGTTGAAGGGTAGAGCAGAACAAGGCTGAAGATCCCAGAAAAACTGCTCATTTGGGTGACATCTTGGAACTTGATTGAAGTGTGACTGTGGTGTCCGTATGTACAAAACACTAATGCACTATTTACTGTGTTATTCCAAGTTTTAGGTTATTTCACCTGGGTTACAATTAAGTGGATTTTATCTGGGTTATAATTCAAATGTGAAGCTGCTTCACCCACTCAGCCCCAGAGGACAACATAGCCCATGACGAGGGGGGCTGAGCTTGCTGAGCACCTTTCAGCCATCCCCCACTCTGGTATATTCTCAGGTGGAGCTACCTTCTGTCTGTTCAGGCTGTGTGCACGTGTGTGTTTACCTTACCTAGCCAGCTCCTTCTTAAAAGGGTTGGGGGGTTACTGGGGGGCACATCCAGAAGAGCTGCACCACTGAGCTACACTCCAGTCCTTTTGTTTTTTTAGTTTGAAACAAAGTCTTAGTATCTTGTCCAGGCTGACCTGGAACTTGCAGTCCTCCTGAGTCAGCCTCAGTAGCTGAGGTTACAGGTATGGGCCACTATCTCCAACTCCAATTCCTCTCTGAATATCCCCTTGGTGAAGCATCTTAAAGGAAGTAATCTTAAAGAAAAGCTCCTTGAAGCTGATACAAGCAGATCTGTTTTGGAAGCCAAGTGTTAGGAGGACTGAGCCTGCTGGCCCACCTGGACTACCCCAACTGACTGCCACACTTCAAGGGCATCCAGATGGGGCTCAGCATCACAGGCTTTACTTCTGGTCCCGCTCACGGGCTGCCACGAAGTTGAGCAGGTCAATGGCAGTAACAACCCCAAACACCATCTGCCGTGTGCTGGACTCGCCGTTGCTGTGGTCTGTGGAGAACAAATGAGGCCATGGTGTGACAGCGCCTGAGTGTGGAAGGAGTTGTGCTACGTGTGTGCCCCAGGCCTGTTGCAGGCCAATCTGACACTGTCCCCCAAGCCTCTTTTCATAGCCATGCTGTTCTCCCATGTGTCACACAGTGAAGTCACAGAACTCTGGGGGTAGGTAGGTGGTCAAGAGGCCATAGCCACACAAGGGTCTCAGTACTTTTGTGACAAGTATGGACTCCCATCTGTCCCCAAGGCCTCTCAGCATGAAAGCAGCCCCATACTGCGCAGTGGTTCATTTCAGTATGTCAGCGGGACCAGGCCACTGGCAGCCCAGACACCTGCTTGCACAGCTATGATGTGAGATCAGGTCAGGCACTGGGAGAAGAACATGGCTGTCTGCCTGAGTGTCCTTAGTAAGCTCTAGAGGCTGAATCTATTCAAAATCTATTCAAAATGCTTCTCTCTTGGTTATTCTGACTTTGGGGAGGCACCAGAAGTCTCACAGTGCCAGATCTGGTGACTAAGGCCTGTGTAGGACACTGTACATGCTTTTATGAGCTGCCTTTCTGTTGGATGGTGTTTGGCAGCAGCAGTCACTATATTTTTGATTATACCTCATAAAGACACTCAGGAAAGAGGACTCTGGAGCTGCTTCAGTAAGCAGCAGGGATGATGGGGTAAGTGTTCTCCAAGCAAGGGGGGCGGGAACTGAGGACTTATGGCCCTGTGTCTTTTGCTATAATTGTTGCATTCATTACATTCTTTGAGCAGCCATGTATAATGAATGGGTTGAAGAAACAAGAGCACTCCACCACAGTTCAGTTCTCTGTGCCCCTCCTGGCCCTTGAGAGGTGTTCCAAGGTGTACATACCTGCAGACCCCCCCACGCCTGCCCAGGCCTGGTCCCGTGCTGTAGAGCCAAGGACGGGAGAGGATTAGACATGATCCTCTAGGCAGGCTTCAGGGACAGGCTCTGGGTCAGGGATGGACACTTGTGCCCTTCACCCCTAACCAGGACATGAGGATGACTCTACCAACACACACACATAGAAGTTCGTGAGCTGTAGTTACAGAGTCCATGGTCTGGTAGGGACTGGGCACCAGGCACAGAGGCTCTGACAGCCTGAAAGTGGGGGCTTCCCTGCAGAGCAAGCCAAGACCAGGAGGGCAGTGCCATCCTAGCCTCTCCTAGGGCATGTGGGACAGAGATGCAGCTGTTTGCAGTTCTTCTGGGATTGGTGCCTAGGCCCCAAAAATGCTGTCACCTGGGAAATTTGGTCCCAGAATGCCTAGACCCAGAGGACTTCAGATGAGCAGCCCCTAGCCCCCAAGCACAAGTCAGTGCCATCCATTTCCCACCTCCCAGACTGTGAACGACGCAGGTCTGGCTACTGCCCATGACAGGGTCCTATTCCCAGTGAGAGCCTGTGCATGTGTTAGTCACTCACATTGGATCTGCTTGTGGACCACCAGGGCAAAGTGATCTATCTCCAGGATGTGCAACAGTGTGCCCAGAGTGTCTGTCAGGTGGACCTGCAAGGGAAGCCCCGTTACAGTCTGTTCACTGCTGTGCATGCAACCACCAGCCCAGGCTCTCCCCAGAAAGTAACCTGGAGCACCAGGAGGAGCTGGCACCCCCCTAGGAAGACCCAATGTGAGAGCTGGAGGGTACAGCACCCTGTAAGATACTCAGATGACCATGGGGCAGGAGAAGCCTTAACTACATGTCACTATACTGTGCAAAGCCGGCAGGGGTAAGGAGAGGAGTGCATTGGGAGCAGAGGGCTTCTGGGACCATAAGCTTATATCCCAGGAAACACCACATGGATTTCCCCTTCAAGGCCTGTGTAGGACACTGTACAGCAGCCTATCCCAAGAAAGCCCTCAGGGCATCTCAAGGGTCCCCTGGGAAATGTCTCTAGGGTTGGACATGCCTGTCCGAGACGCAGACGTATGTAACAATTTGAATGTGCAAAGGACCCACAGAGATGGTGTAGGAGCTCACAAGAGGGGAGGAGAAGGCTTTTGGGGGTGACAGGTGCATTACATGTGCATATTTAGCTAAAGCTATCATACTGTACAAACGATATGGTCAGTGTGTGTAGTTATGCAGAGAAAGAAGATTTCTAGAGACCTGGCAGGACGGAAACTGGCACCAGCTATAGCTAGTGGATGCCATGCCTCAGATCGTCCTTGGCCATGTGGAATTAAAGCTTCAAAAATGCCAAGGAGCTCCATCCTGGGTATCCACTCTGGGAAGGGACAGAGGGCTTGGGTGGACTGAGCCCTGCGATGTGGTGATGGATTCCTCATCATACCTGCCACCAGGTGGAGCAGAGAGGGGACGTCAGCCGGTGGGTGGAGGGCCAGGGCCAGGGATGGGAGAACTGAGCATGATGGTTCAGCAGGAGAATAGGTCCCCAGCTATACTGCCCTAATCCTCCAGCTGCAAGGAATCAGAGGCACTGAGGGCCCTGAAGGGACAGAATGGGGGAAATGCAAGGATGCTGGCAATACTTTGGGGAGTATGGATGAGGTACGGCAGAGTCCATTCGTTGCTAGATTTGGATGAAACCTGTTGTAACATCCACCTTTCCAGGCACTAGGCCTGCTGGGGACAGAAGTCAGGTGCTACCCAGGCCCAAGGAAGGGGTCACAGACACATTCACCAAAAAACTGCACAGGGCCTCTCTGGCCTTCCCCATGGCCCATAGTCCAGCATGGGTCTAAGAGCATGTGCAGGGCCAAATAGGGGCTGCACACTGACTCGCCTATAAGTGGCTGGGGTGTCAGCAGAAGGGTGAGGCGGCACCGCTCTGGGCTGCTCCACTTGCAGAGGGGTGGGCACCCTAGCCTGGGATTCCCATAGCCTGGCCTGATGGTGCATACCGGCTTAAACTGCCTGTAGAGGACTTTGCAGACCTGGTCTGCCGGCCGCACCTTCCCGGCGAGCAGAGATGACAGCATGTTGCCAAGGGTCACCATCCCCAAGATGACCCTGGGAAATGGAGAGGGGAGGGGTGAGAGGCAGCTCGATTTCACCTGCAGCTGTCCTTAGGATTACAGCATGGTTCTGGCCAGCTTAGGGCTTCTGGGAATCTAGTGAGTACTGAGTCCTGAGTCCTGCATGTCTCAGGATAGCTAGTCATCTGGGTAGACGTGGTGTGGATTCCTCATACGACAGACATCCTCAGGGTGCCTGGCAACTGCCTCCTGGGCAGTGTCTCAGGGTCCAGAGTTAACACAGCCGTCCCCTCCCAGGCTGACCAGGGACAAGGTTTTGGGCATTCTATATAAAGCAACCTTGGGAACTCTGAGGCTAAGCTTCCCCAACCAAATCAGAGGGTCCAACTACGGGCACAGCTTGAGGACAGAGCCCTGACCAGGATGGCAGTGGTGGACACTGACCCAGATTCGTCAACCACAGGTGCCTGGTCGAAGCCCTTCTCACGGAGGATCTCAATGGTGTGCTCACACGTGACTGTGGGCAGCACCGTCAGCGGGGCAGACAGGCTCAGCTCCTGGACCTGCAGGTGCCACCACCTGTGGGAGAGGCCAGGACAGGGATGAGCAGCCACAGGTGGGGTTGGGACAGTACAGGCAGCATCCCTGCCTGGCCTCTCACCAGGGCCTCTTCATGGAGAGCGCCTCTTCCTTCATGAAGCCCTTCTGCAGCATCCACTTGTCACTCAGGAACTTGGACCTGTGGGGTCAGGGTGTCACCATGGTCCACCAAGGGCCTGCCATGGTCTGCACATATACTGAGGGACACTACATGCTGGGGTCTGGGATGGACTCTTGACAGACCCTGACTGGAACGGTGGCCAGCGAGCAGCCCATCCACCAGGCCTGGGGCCTGGAGGCTTCTGCCCCTCAGGTCCCCTGGGCCTCTTGGCTGCTCTTCCCCACCCAGCACACACTGCATGCCAGCCAAGCACTCAGGGGAGGTAGGTGTTTTCCAGTGCTGCCTGGCAACCTGGCAGGGGCATGCGGACGTGAGTCACCTGACCTGGGAACTCAAATGTGAGCAGCCAAAGTTATCCCAGAGACAGGTGGGGAGTCCAGGGGGCTGGGAGTCCCATCCCACCCTGTGACTTCGAGACTGGGTGACAGTAGCTTCCTAGTGGCAGCAGGGAAATGTAGATATTGGCAGGAGGACCAGGCAGCTTGTCAAGCTGTGAGTCTAGACCTCAGTAACTAGTGTGTCACAGCAAATCCTAAGGAACCCTGGCTAGGACTGTCCCTCAGCTTTCCTGGAGCAGGTGGGCAGCAGGTGAGAGGAGCAATGAGGGCAGTGACACAGCTCAGAGATCTCAGGGGCAGTGATAGCCGTTAGAGACTGAGGCAGGAGGGTGGCCAGAGTGGTACTATGGCAGTTATCCATGGACACTGCTGTCAGCCTGGGTGTCACGGCAGATACACATGAAAACTCCTTCATAAGGCCTGTGATGGGGTGGGCTGGCAAACAATCCAGCTTCAGCTATGCCATCCCTGCTTCTCGCTGGGCTCTCAGCAGAGGCTGTGCAATCTCAGCCAAGAGGGTCCTGGCCCAGAGGACCAGGGGTGCCTTACATGTAATTCCGCACTGAGTCAGGCAGGATGACCACACAGCGCTGACCCTCCTGAAGCTCCTGGGCAGCCTTCACAGCTATGGCCATGGCACTCCCAGAACTGCCACCTGCCCAGAGGACCTTCAGTCAGACTCATCAGTGTGCACCCAGGTGCAAGCATGTATACATGTGAGCAGTGTGCACACATCCACTGTGCACACATGGATCTGATCTCCAAGGACCTGTGGGACCAGCCCCAGGAGGACCCCTCCCTTTCACATGTAGATGGTCTCCTAGGTCTTGTGACCCCATGTCCCCAAGGGAACACAAAGGCCTGGAGAGTCCGGGTGCTCCCACTGGGAAGACTGCTTCCAGGTAATGGCCAGGAGGTTCTAGGTCTGCAGCAGATATGCTGGCCCTGAGATGAGCACCAGGGACAGCCTGTGGTCTTTTACTGTTCACTTGAGAGCTGACTAGGCAATGCTAGTGCCACCTTATGCAACACTAAGCCAGGATGCTGCAGTTACTTCTTAGAGTTACCCAGCGGGGCTTAACTTATGGAGATGGGACAGAACTCAAAGTTCTACCCACTGTCTGTAATCCCAGCACTTGGGAAGCTGAGGCAGGAGGATCACTGTGAGTTCAAGACCAGCCTAGGCTACAAAAGTGAGCTCAAGGCCAGCCTGAACTGCATAGCAAGACCCCGTCTCAAAAAGACAAAAAAAAAAAAAAAAAAAAAAAAAAAAAAAAAAAAAAAAAAAAAAAAAAAAAAAAAAAAAAAAAAAAAAAAAAAAGAAAAGAAAAGAAAAGAAAAAACCCAAAAAACAAACAAACAAAACAAAAAACAAAAAAACAACCAAAGTTCTACCCACTGTGAGAGCACAGCCCTCCTCTGCAAGAGGAATGGAGACCTGTGGCAGCCTGCAAGGCCAGGATCTGATCCTCTGAAAGGTGGACATAGGCTTCTGAGGACCTGGAACCCACAGAGCTCAAGGTCCCTGTCCCTAGCATAGTTCTGGAAGTTATTGCTCCACAGGCACAGTTCTGTTGGGCACAGTCTTCCCCAGCCCCAGAGTTCTTGTATAGGCACAGCATGTGCCACTTTCAGGGTACATTCATGTGGCCTTCCATATACCACAGAGCTAAGCCAAGGTGCTGGGGCCTTTCTATCATGTGCAGAGCAGGGAGCTCCAGCCCAGATAGGCCTCAGGCTCCACAGAGAGCTGATGAGAGGCATGGACTCGGCTCCGAGGTCTGCACGAGTGTGCCTACCCACTGCTGTCCCCCACAGGTGAGCCAAGGGTTGCACTCACCGCACAGCAGCCCCTCCTGCGCGATCAGCATGCGGGAAAAGGCGAAGGACTCCTCATCGTTGCTTTTGAACCACTTGTCCACCACCTTGGCGGGACCAGGACACCTCAGATGAACTCTGTCCAGGCAGCCCTAGCCCTGACTCCAGGGGGCACAGCCCAGCTCCGAGGCCTCAGACTCTTGGCTGTCAGCCTGGGCCTCTTTGCCTAATCTGTCTGCCAGCCCTACCTCAGCCCACTTCCTACAGGCCTAGGTCCTAACCACTCCCTGAGCCTTACTCTCACGTGCCAGGCCACCCTCGGCTACCCTTTCCTTGGTGCCCTGAGTCTAGAGCCACTGCAGGTGGGACGTGAACTTCATTTACCTCATCTCCATTTCAACAGGGCCACTGAACCAGCCCAGGCATTTGGACTCACTAGATGCAGATTCAGGGTAAAGCTCATTACCCTCTGTCAACCTACCGTCCGGTCTAGCACAGTGGGGATAAAGTCGTAGCCGATGCCCTCCACTTCATAGGCTGTCTTCTCTGTCCGGTTTAGCTCTTCAGGCTCGGCAAGGATGGAGCCCTCAGGATCCACCCCAATGATCTGCAGGGTGGGTAGCTTTAGGGCTCACTCTGGGGATGATTTTGCCAGGACATGTCTAGCTGGTATCACACATGTGCTGGCCATGACCTGCCCATGGGATGCAAATGCTGCTCCCACCTCAGAGACAGCTCAAGCCCAGAGAATGAGGGCTGTGTGACAAATCTGAAGCCACATCCAGCTGAGGAGTCACGGGACCTCCCAGGGCTCCTGTGGGAAGGACACCCACAGAGACAGCAGGAGCCTTTGGAGACAAACACAGCTCTGGGCACCACCCTCTTCCCTGGAGGGTGGCAATGCTATCTCAAGGAAGACAGACTGATCTACCCTGAACCCAACCCAGGGCCTTCCTGACTCCCTAAGTCCCCAGTGGGACAGATTCAGGACACAAGCACCCCTGGAAAAATTTGCATTCACAAATCAGCACATGATGCTCCCAGACCTGGGTCAGGGGGCAACTGCCCATTCCCAGGTCACGTGGCTCTCTGTGCCATGAGATGTGGGGTTCTCCATTGACCAGGCCTGCTTCCAAACCCCTCAGGCATGACATGCTAGCCAGGATGGTGGTGTGACTTGAGCAAACACAGTAGAAAGAGGAGCTTCTGGTTCTGAACAGGGGCCTGATGCCAAGGAGCCACTGCTGTCCCCTGAGCATGGCAGAAGCCATGGAGAGAAAGCTGGCAAACCCAAGCCCTGCCCCACTCCCAGCTGGGCTAGCCTTTCCAGGGCCACTTACTTTGCAGCTGGGACACTTCTCCTTCAGCTTCCGGGCAATGCCTGTGATGGTGCCACCTGTGCCTACTGAAGCCACCAGCATGTCCAGCTTCCCTGGGGGAGAAGGAGCATTCTCAGGCCAGCCTGGGCAGCACACTGCCACACAGTGCCACCCATAGGTACAAATACACCCACACCCAGGCAGGTGACAAAGTTCAGACACTGCTCGTCACAGACTCTGGCTTGACCTGCAGGGGCAGCTCCAGCACCAGGCAGGCAAGTCTCAGCCAGGTGGTGCCCTACACCAAGACAACCTGCTACTGCCTGTGAAGCCACTGGGCTGACACCTGTGTTGAGCCCCGGCCAATCAGATTCCAAACAGAAGGCCAAGGAGCCAATCTCCTGGCAAGTGTGCCCCTGCGGGATGAGCAGTGAGCACATATAGGGAGTCTTGCACAGCACAGAGGGTTAGCTCACTGTGCGCCTCACCACCCTTGGACATCACAGCTACATGGAAACCATCCCCCCAACCGAGAGGTCAGTATCTGCCAGGTCCTGGACCTATAGCAGCTCCTCAGGGCTGGGGCAAACAAACAGTTTCGGCAGGTGTCTGTGTTACTAAGGCACAGGCAGAGGCCCAAAGGAGGGAGGGACATTCCGGCTGGGTTTTGAAGGGTGAAGAGGCTCTCAGACAGCCAAGGATATGGGATAGGTGTGGGAGGTACACACCATCACACTGTTGTAGGATCTCCTCAGCTGTGGTATCATAGTGAGTCAGGGGGTTGCTGGCGTTGCGGTACTGTGCAGGAGAGCAAAGGGGTGAGGCACAGGAGACAGAGCATCACTTGCATCAGCACGGCCACAGGGCCGCCTGGCAAAGAGGGTCTCAAGAGCCCAAGGACGAGCAGGCTGCCCACTCAGGCCAGCTGAGGCTGGTTCTCCAGACCCACAATTCCAGGGGTAGCCTGGGATGGGAGAATCAAGGCAGAGGGCTACCCCATCGGAGGCTGCTGCACACAGCTCAAGTGCTACCCTGGATCACAGCAAATCCCAATGGGGCCACCCTAGGAACATGCCCTCCTGGGCTTTACCTGATCTAATATGTGAGAATTGGGGATTTCATTCTTCAGCCGCCATGCCACCCCCACGTGCGACTCAGGGGAGTCGAACCTGGCATTGGTGGGAGTCCGTACGATCTCAGCCCCCAGGGCCCGCAGCACGTTCACCTGCAGAGAAGCCAAGCCTGGCACTTAGCATCCTGGCACCAGCCGCTCCTCAGCCGTCCTCCAATCAGATCTGCCCCCAGCCAGGCCCCACCCCAACCTACCTTCTCCACACTCATCTTCTCTGGCATCACAATGATGCAGCGGTAGCCCTTCACAGCTGCCGCCAGCGCCAGTCCAATACCTATGCACAGTGCACAGAGAGTGAGAGGGGCCCAGCTCCCCAAACCCTGCCTGGGACAAGGCCCGGAGTACTGACCTTCCTGCCATGTGGAAGGTCCAGGAGGGCTAGCACTCCAAGCCCAGCTATCTAGGAGCAGAAAGGACTGCCCTCCCGCCACTGCCCAGCAGGCATTAGACCCAGGGATCTTGGCCTGCACCCCTTGTATCACTAGGACAAAAGCTGTGCCCAGGGTCAACCTACCCCAGCCACCCACCTGTGTTCCCAGATGTGGGCTCGATGATGGTGTCCCCAGGTTTCAGGGTCCCATCTCGCTCAGCATCCTCAACCATCCGCAGGCTGATGCGATCCTTCACACTCCCACCCACACTGAAAAATTCACACTTGGCCCCTGGGAACCAGAAATGATTCACCAGGATGAGAAGAGCTGACCTTGGCCTTTTCCTACTGATCCCACTACCTGGCTCAGTGCTTGTTAGTCAGGGCACAGCCACCTGTCCACACTCCCTCCTCCAAAGCTGGATGCCCACTGACCACAGCTGTTAACCTATAGCCCACTTGCCCTGCAGACCACATAGCATATCAGTGAATGAGGAGGCTGCACAGGGGGCCCCACCTGATGGATGGGCCACAGGATGTTTCCCCAGGTGAGGACGACCCAACAATCACAGGAAGGGTTTGTAGAGGCAGCCTGACTGGAACCCCTTCCCCAGAACTCCTTCCTCACACCGTCAGCCCTAGTGTCCTCACCCAGAGGAAAGGCCCCTCCCTCTCACAGAAGTCATTTTTTTTTTTTTAAATGTATTTAGTACAAGGTCTACAGCATCCCACTATACAGATCGGACTTGTAGTGATCCTCCTGTTTTCAGCCTCCTAAGTTCTGGGATTCCAGGAGTGCCCCACTGTGCCCAGTCTCAACCATTGCCTCAGCGCACCCCTGGGGCGGGCTTCCAAGGATTTCTGGGGAGGGAGTTCTCTGGAGAAGTCATTCTGAAGGGGAGAAATCCTGCAGTGCACCAAAGCTGATCTTAGGTACCCTAAACAACCAGAAGGCACCTTCCTTGGCTTGGCCTTCTTTTTCTCCTCTCTCTTTCTTTCTCTCTCTCTCTGTCTCTGTCTCTCTGTCTCTCTGTCTCTCTGTCTCTCTGTCTCTCTGTCTCTCTCTCTCTCTCTCTCTCTCTCTCTCTCTCTCTCTCTCTCTCTCTCTCTCTCTCTCTCT
>PVJA010004428.1:0-20557 GCA_004027025.1 Myocastor coypus | reverse complement strand
CTGGTATTACAGGTATGTGCTGCCACATCTGGCTTTGTCCTTCTTTTTGAAAACCACCAGACTTCCCCAGAAATGCACAGAGGTTCTGTGAGCCTGGCTCTGCTACATTCCCCAGTGACAACATCCAAACTACCTGAGCTCAGCTGTCTGTCCAGAAGGTGAGCACACAAACCCACCCCAGCTGCTTCAGCCTTAACCCTCATCCAGGGCATCAGTAAAGTGGCCACCCCCTGCCACCCCTTCTTCAGAGACCTGGGGAGAGGGAAAAGGAGGACCATGCCTTGAACCCCTTCTGTGACCCTCCAGGTTCCCATGCTAGAACCTCAGCTCCCTCAGGCCCCACCCCAAGCCCTAACCTGACTCCCATTCAATGATACCTCTCTATCTCCCACATATCTCAAGTAAACATGTCCCAAATGAAGTCCCTGGTCCCCTTGCCTCTCCTCGGCCTACAGGAGCCCATGTGTTAGAGCCTGCTCCTTGCTAGCCCCTGCTGGTCCTTGGGGCTCTGATGATGGGGCTGCTGGAGCTTCTGGACCTGAGACTCTGCTCTGAAGATCTTCATGGGTCTGTCCTTCAGGCCAACCCAGCCTGCCAGAGGAGGACCCTCTATCACCCCAATACCACACCCTAGCTTTTTCCTCCCACGGGGAACCTGAGTGAAGAACTCTTAGCAGCTGTTAACCACTGGAGCTTTCCCACGCCTCTTTCAGTCAACCCCCAGGGTCTTGGTCACAACCCAGTCTAGAAGTGGGACAGGAGAGGGAAGAAGGGCAGGGGGAAGATGAGAGAGGAGCCCTGCCAACACTCACAGAGCTCACACTTGAGGCCTGCATTCTTGCCAATCTTATTGATTCTGACCATTGGGGTGTTCCCAATGTTGCTGAGAATATCTGGCCAAATTTTTGGAGATTCTTGCCTAAAACAGAGAGGAGTCCATAACATTCAGGTAACAAAATAAAACAGAACAAAATCAAGTAACAGATAGCCCTTCCCTTGTTTGCTTTTGCTTTTGTTCTCCTTTGCCACCACGAGCTGTTTCTCCACCGTGAGGCCCCTCTCTCAGGCTACCCTGCCTTGCAGCCAGCCACTTGTGGACTGAACCCTCTATAAACTGTGAGATAAATGCCTCCATCACATAAAAAGTAACAGTTAATCAGCTTTGGTAGTCCACATGCATATTTTTAAAACCAAGCACCAAAGAATTGGCAATAAGAAGGGATCTGGTTGATCGCACAAACCCACACATGGGATGAAGTGACACTGTAAACATCTAAACACACAGATGTGCACCCAGGAAACCCAAATAATAAAATCTGGGTGTGATGGTGCATACCTGTCATCTCAGCACTTGAGAAGGCTGAGGCAGGAAGATCTTAAGTTCCAGCCCAGCCAGAACAACTTAGTGATTTAGTGAGATCTTGTCTCAAAAATTAAGCCAGTCATAGTAGCACACACTGTAATCCTAGCACTTGGGAGGCTGAGGCAGGAGGATTTTTAGGAATCTGAGGCCAGCCTGGGCTACATTGTGAGATCAAGGCCAGCAAAAACTACAAAAAGAGACCCTGTGTCAAACAAACAAACAAAAAAGATAAAAAATAAAAAAGAGTTGAGGATGTAGTCCAGTGCAGAGGCCTTGAGTTCAAGCTCTAACACCACAAAAACAACCCAAATACAGTAATGCTATGGTCACTGCTGTGTCAAAATTATTTACTGGTGAAAATGTTAAAGCAAACCTCAAGCGTGATTAGAGACCTAGGTTCCTCTCACTAAAAATTGGTTGCTGGGAATTCCAATCCTCTGGTTCCTGCATCTGAGTGTGAGACACTTCCAGTCCAGCCCTGCTGTGGCTTAGAGTCCTGGCCAGCTGCTAGAGCTGTGGCTGCTCTGTGCTGACTGCACCCAGGCAGCCGTTGCTGAATGAACTGGTGAATGTGCCCAAGCACGCACACCTGACCAGTCACTGAAAACATGCCAGCAGGTGGCCAGGTCCCTACCTTGTTGGGCACCAACCTAAGCAACAGGCTGTGCAGCAGATGGCCTCTGCCTCTTTGAGCCTGCCTGGGTCTCTAAGGTGCTCTGAGCAAGCAAGGTGATCCCAAGGGGGACCCCTCTCTGTGTCCCCTGGCTCTGTGGCTACCACATATCACAGCCTCCCACCACCAGGTACAAATCAGATTGACCACCTCTGGGATAAACAACAGAGACTCACAGTTTGGTATGGTTATGTGGGGAGTCAGTGATGGGCCTGCCCAGGTGCCAGGTGCACTTGCTCGGGGTGTTAGGTGGGATCCACAGGCGCTCCTTGTCCCCTGCATGTCCCCCTGAGAGGTGAGGCCATGTTGCAGGACCGATTTCCTCCTGGTGTGTTTCTGAAGGCATGCTGGATCTGTCTCTGGGAAGGTGAGAGTTCAGGTTGTGGCTGGCCAACTCCAGGAAATCTAGGTCACCCAGTTCCAGGCAAGAACTGGTTTAGACATCCTGACTCCACCGCTCCACTGCAGTTTGACCCTTTCACAGGATAAACACAGGACTACCCTGTGGTCCAACAACTCAGCTCCTGGGCATGGATCCCAAAACTGGAAATAGCTATTTGGAAATTCCATGGGCACAGCAGTACCATTCAACACAGTCAGAAGGTGGAGCAACCCAGAGCCATTAATGGGTGATGGATACACAAACATGTGGTGCATCCCTGCCATGGAATATTATTCAGCCCTAAAAAGAAAGTAATCCTAACATGTGTGACATCATAAATGAAAACATCACAGTATGAGACATCAATCACAGAGGAGACAAGTATTGTGGGATTCTGTGGTCTATTGAATATGAGGTACCCAGAACTGGAAAATTCAGACAGAAGCATAGAGAGCACATTCAGAGCAGTCCTGTAACCCTATGCACTCCAGAGGCTGAGGCAGGAAATTTCAAGGCCAGCCTGGGCAGCTTAAGGAAATTTATTGCTAAGTAAAATAAGAAAAGGGGCATAGTTGAGGAATAGAGCATAACGTGCTTAGCATCTGTGAGGCCCTGGGTTCAATTTCTAGTATCACTGCGAGGAGGTGCACAGTTAGGTGAGGGGAGGCAGAGCTGCTGTTTAATGGTGCAGAGGCTTAGCTGGGAATGATGAACGGCAGTGTGCAGGGACAAATGACAAGCATAAACCCCCGCCCCCCCTGCACTCACTCACTGTACTTCCAGGGATTGAACAAGGGCAGATGAAGAATACTCAGGTGGGAGAGTGTTGCCTAGCATGCATGCCTTGGGTTCCATCCCCAGGGCCACACACCTACACCCAGGTAAAAGCGTGTGTGCGCTGAACACTTGGAGACAGGTGTGCATTAAGGCTTGTGAGCAATCCAGAGAAGGCTGAAAGTGCAGAGGCGTGTGCGCAGGTCTGTGAACTCTGCACTGTTGTAAGTACTGTTTGGGGTCCTTTGGCCACACCCCTAATACTGAGGGTCCATGTATTCACCCACAAAGTTTTTTTTTTCTTTCTTTTTTGAGATAGAGTCTATGTAGTTCTGGCTGGCCTTGAGCTCACTGTGTAGTCAACAATGACCTTGAACTTGGGGCCAATTTCCTGCCTCATCCTCCTGAGGGCTAGGATTACAGGTGTGCAGCATGCCTAGCTCGCCCACGTTTAAAAAAAAATCTTTTAAGCCCTAAAATACTACAAAGAAAGGCAGATACTCCTGCTCTTCCCAAAGGAGGCCAACTGCTCCATGCCTGGAGAGGGCATGTGCCCACTCAACAGGCTGACCAGAAAGCAGTGCAGACACAGCTTGATGCAGACACAGGTGGCCCTGTGCCTCAGTTTTGGCATTTGGCCTTGCCTGGGCACAATCACCAGGCCATGAAATTAGGCATCTTGAAAGAGATGAGAAAAAAGCTGGGCGTAGTGGCTCACACCTGTAATCCCAGCACTCGGGAGGCTGAGGCAGGAGGATCGGTGCGAGTTCGAGACCAGCCTGGGCTACAAAAGTGAGCTCAAGGCCAGCCTCAACTGCATAGCGAGACCCTGTCTCAAAAAAAAAAAAAAAAAAAAAAAAAAAAAAAAAAAAAAAAAAAAAAAAAAAAAAAAAAAAAAAAAAAAAAAAAAAGAAAAAAAGAAAAAAAGAAAGAGATGAGAAAAAGAGAAAGGAAAAAGGAGGAGGAGCTGGAGGCTCCCAGGGAATACTTCCTGGGATGTGTCTCTACCTGCTTCTGGAGACTCTGTATGGATGCCACCAACCTTCATCATCCAGGCCTGAGCTGTCCCCTCTGCTGTTTCTTCCTCCAACTTCACATTCAACAGGCAAACCCAGGCCCCAGCTAGCGACCAAGTCACTCAGCACACTGCTGACTCAGTATCTCACTGTGAGAGCCTGAAGGAGGTGGGAGGTGAGGCTGTCTCTCCCACAGAAATGGATGGGAAGGCACAGAAGGAATGGGTAGATTAAGAGCCTCCATTAGCAACACTGGCTACAAGACATTGTAATTTTGCAGTTCACGGGGGATGGTGCACCTGGGAGACCCTGTCAACTGGGATCTATCAGAGCACCCCCCCCCTCCTTTTTTTTTGTCTTTTTGAGACAGGGTCTCGCTATGCAGTCCAGGCTGGCCTTGAGCTCACTTTTGTAGCCCAAGCTGGTCTCGAACTCGCACCGATCCTCCTGCCTCAGCCTCCCAAGTGCTGTGATTACAGGCGTGCGCCATCACGCCTGGCTCAGAGGCCCTTCTTTCCCAGAGAAATGTGCCATTTTTCAGGGGTTCAAGTCCCTCCAGAGACACCCAAGGGTGGGACGGTCTGCAGGGCACTGAGGACCTGCAGTGCACCAGGGAAAAGGGCACACACCTGTCGCGGGGCCGGGGAGCTGCAGGATGTCACAGGCTGGGTTGAGGTGGAGGTCGCAGTCGCGGTCTCTCCTTGGGGGTTTAGAGGATGCGACCCAGCATCAGGTGGTAGTGCGCGCCGCGGTGACCGCAGACCTGGACACGGACTGAGTGTGGGTGACGGGATCCAGGTCAGAGTAAGGGTCGGGGGCTCACCTGTGTGCAAGGCAGGGATGGCGAGGAGCGACCCAGACAGCTGTGGAGCAAAGGCCTCGACCCGGCTACCACCAGCCCTGACTATGCGGGGGTGGATGTGATTGACCGGGCTGCTGGGGCGGAGGCCCTGCACCAGCCAATCCAAGACGGAGGCACACACACCACCCACATCCACCCACCTGACCGCTCTCCCCCCACCAACCATTTGCACCGCCCCTACTGCCCCTCTTCTGGATGTTCTGACCCCGCTGCCCACCTGCCGGATCTTCCACCCACCCCTTCTCACCTCATCCTACCCCCTATTTCACTCCCACCTTGAGCCGCACCCACTTCCGCTGACACCCCACCTCCTTCCCCACTTTCTGGAGCCCTAATCTGGACCCTGACCCCTACCTGAGCCTCGGTCCTGGACCCCCGACTTCCCAGCCCACCTTTTCGTGGGCTCTCAGTGTCCTTGTGGGACTTGGGCCATCTGAGCACCTCCTGCCCTTGGGGTTTGAAAGCGGCATGGGGCACACCTGCAGTCCCACGTGGGGTTGAGGCAACAAGATACTGTGATTTCCAGGACAACCTGAGCTGTACAATGAGTTCAAAGCCAGCCTGAGCTAAGGTCATGGTTGGGGTCTTTGCAAGGGGAGCAATATAATACAGGGCTCATTTTATATAATATTATTTTTTATAAAGGATCACCCAAGAATCATACACAAGAAGTGCAGGAAAGGCCCAAAAGGTCAGTGGGTGGAAGCTAGGAAGTCTGTGGTAGAGGGATGAAGGATCTGTGGTAGCAGGCTGAGGGATCAGAACTGGAGCTAAGAACCAACACTCAAGGTAAGCACCACCTCCCTCAAAGGTACCACAGTTGTCCTCAGCCACAGTGAGGACCCCAGCTCCTCCAGTGATGAGGAAGGCTGAGTTCCCATCAGGAAAGCCAATGCGACAAGCCTCTTCACGAGGCTGAGCAGTGCACCATCTTTCCCTCTGGAGCCAGGAAGTGATGCCCATGCTGAGGACCAAAGCTCCTCCAAAGTTCATTGGGAAAGCCAGCATGACAAGGTCCTCCAGCAGAACGGCCAAGAGAACAAGCGGTTTCCAACAGTTCTAGCAGCTTCTCCAAACAGCAGCCCTAACAGCATTTTGGCACCTTCTTCTATTCTGCCATTTTTGGTTGCTGTTGTACTGGGGATTGAACTCAGGACCTTGTTCTTTCCAGGCAGGCGCTTATGCCACCAAGCTTTCTCCCCAGTTCCCTATTCCACCTTTTATGTTGCTGACAACACCCCTCAGGTGGACCTCCTGCACCAAACTCAATTCAGCTGGGTGTAATAAACTAACCACGAGTTAGAAATCCACTATAGCTATGTAGGGAGACCTTGTCTGCCTGCCTGCCTGTCTGTCTGCCTCTCTCTCTCTCTCTCTCTCTCTCTCTCTCTCTCTCTCTCTCACACACACACACACACACACATAAATAAATAAATAAATAAACAAACACACAAATAAGAAGGGAGGAAGGGAAAGGGAGAGGCAAGACCAGAGAGGAAGAAGAGGAAAGGAGGAGAAAGAGGAAGAATAACAAGTTTGTGGTTAGTTCAGGGCCTGAGGCTTTGTGAGGGACCCTGGTCACTCCCTCCATCCTCAGGTGGGTGGCAGGTGACAGTGTTCTAACATGACCCAATGTCCCTATCCCTAAGCACTACATTCCAAGGAGCTAACTTGCTATACTCCAACCCATGGCTGATGGATGGCCCTTGACCACCTGGGACCTAGGAAGAGTGATAGATGACTGAGGTGTGTGTGTGTGTGTGTGTGGTGTGTGGGCCCTAATAGGACAGTGCACATCAGTGAGTAGCGTGGAGACAGTCCCCTGACACAGGTGAGAGCACCACCTCTGGGAGGAAGATCTGGGCTAAACACCACTGTGGCAGGCACTGAGGTGGGTTAGAGCAGCAGCAGGTCAGCAGGCTGGAAGCAGCCAGGTCAGGACAGAGTGAAGGCCAAGGCCAGGGCCTGCATTTTAGCTGAGGGGCTTGGGGGAAGGGTTTTCAGCTTTGGTCTGCTCTGAATTTTAATCTTCAGGCTAGGGATGGAACCCAGTTCCTGAAGCCTGTTAAGAAGTATGCTACCAATCCTTTGAATTATTAATATTATTTTAGGTGCTAAAAGTATGGAGAACAAAAGGAATTCCCAGGCATAGTCTTCCCAGGGTCTCAGTATTAATGACCCCTTAATCTCTGGTCCCTGGGAAGGTGGCTTTATTTGGAAATCACATCTTTTTTTTTTTTTTTTTTTTTTTTTTTTTAAAGAGGAAACAAACAGCATTAACACACATTCAAATGCCAGCACAAGGGATCACTGTTTTGCAAGAGAACATGGCCCTTGGGCAGCTGGTGAGCAGGTCCACTGATGGAGGACTGCAGCTGGTGCTGACCCCACTAGACATGTGCTTAGCTCAGAAGGTGCAGCAAGGCCAGGAGAAATGGCAGGTGGGTGACCCCAAGGCCCTTCACCCTACTCTGAGGTGCTCTCATTTGGCTGTCAAGAATTAAAGTAATCAGGGGATCATTTTACAAAGAACTTCACTATGGAAAAACATTTCCAGAAGTCCAAATCAGATTCAAGGCTATGGCTGAAGTTCTGTAGGGAAATGGGAAGCCAAATTTCACAGGACAGCGGGCACTAACCTAGTCACATGTGCTTTCAGTGGGAGACACAATATGGGTCTCAATAGAGGCTGGTCTTCTTCATGATGTGAGGAACTCCTGCTTGTCAACCTCGCCATCTCCATCTCAGCTGGCTTCATCAATTGTTTCCTGACGCTCCTCATCAGTCAGGTTCTCGCTAGCTCCTCGTCCATGTGCTTCAGATTTCTGAATGTTATTGTTCTGGTTTCATCATCATTGAAGAGCTTGAAAGCTTTCAGGATTTCTTCTTTAGTATCTTTCTCAAACATTTTCTGAGTCATCACCGTCAGAAAGTCACTGAAGTTCATTTTTCCCGTCTCCTCCTTATCAAGTTCACTTATCATTTTCTTGATTTCTTCTTTCTTGGGCCCAAATCCCAAGGCTCTTACTGCTACCTTTAATTCTTTACATCGATGGTCCCAGTCCCATCTGCATCAAAGATATCAAAAGCTTCCTGGATTTCCTGTTTCTGCTCTTCAGTCAGCTCTGGCTTAGGGCACATCCTTTTTCTTGGGGCACTTGACACCATGTTAGACTTTTTAAAATTGGAGGCCATTGCAGCTGGACTCCAGGGCCATTGTTAAGGTGACCTCTCTTTGTATTTTTAGACATCTGCAATGTTGGAGTGTTATGGGTCAGATACTGTGAAATATTTTTGACTTTGCTTTGGCTGATATTTCCCACTGGATGATGTACCTTGTTTGTGGGGAAACTGGAGACTGAGCTCAGGGATTTCATAGTGGGCTAAGTTCCCTGCCCTTTTTATTTTTTACTTTGAGTCAGGGTCATCCTAAATTGTCCAGGTTGTGCTCAAACTTGCAGTCCTCCTATCTTAGCCTCCAGAGTGCCAGGATTATAGTGTGCACAGCCGTGCCTGGCTGGGATGATGCTCTTTGGGAAAAGAGCTGCAGGAGGTTGCCAAATGGTGTCAGGCTCACACAGCCCGTCTCCTTGACAGCTAGGTTAACTTCAGTCCTTTGGGTAAGGAGTGGCTGTCAATTTTATTCACTGTGAAGTTATCAGATGAGTATCTGGTAGGAGAGACTTCATAACCCTGTTGCTACATTGTAAGTTAGCCACTTTTTACTTTATTCATTATATCAGAAGCAGTTGAACCCAGGGCCTTTTCACTGAGCTGTATCCTCAGCCCTTTTTATACTTTTTTATTTTGAGACAAGATCCCAGTAAATTGCCCAGGCTGGGCTAAAACTTGTGATCCTTCTGTCTCAGCCTTTTAGATGGCTGGGATTAAGGTGTGTGCTGCCACACCTGGTTTATTACTGTTTTTAACACTTACTGGTGAATTACCTGAATTAATCTTTCTTAACATAGTTGCTATGTGGTCACTTCTTTAGGCTCACCATTCCATCTAGTTGTGTCACTGGTACTGCATTTAGGAACAGGACTCTGTTGTTTCATTGTTATTATTATTATTATTATTTTGAGACAGGGTCACACCATACTGTTCAGGCTGGCCTTGAACTCATGGTAATCTGATGGAGACCACTATGAAGTGGCTGTGAGCAGGACTTAAATTCACCACTTAGCTTCCCATATTTACTTATGAATCTCACTCAGGCCTAGGTCCCATGTCTGGAAACGGGCAGCAGACTCACAGTAAGTGAACTTCTGTGAGTTGCTGGTCCCTCACAGTAAGTAAGTACCTATTGAGGCTTGTAATGGGGGTGAAGCTGTGAAGCCTCAAGGCACAAGACAAACTCACAGCCAAGGACACCTGGCTCCAACATCAACTAGATAAAGACTGCACCCTTAGGCATCTCACTGTTGGGTGCAGACCTTCCTGAAAATACAGTAACTCTGAAGTTTACATAATATCTTACTTGGAGAAGTCCCCACCCTTCCTGAGTATTCCCCTCCCTTGTTATGATAACTAAACAAACATGGACTGTCCAGAGATAATCTTGGTCTTGGCCCTAGAAAATTTTCAATTCTTTGAAAGGGTTTTGGTCCCCTTGGAGCCCTGACTCAAATCATTCCATTCTTTGTTTTATTTATTCTTTGCCATCCATTTGTTTGGGAGATTACAGACATGATCAGTCTGTAATAACTAAGGAATAATATTAACCTGATAGTGACCCTCCTATTTCAGTCTCCTGAGTACTGGGATTACAGTCATGTACCACCACGCCTGGCAGAATGCTACTACAGATGGAGAAAAGGGTTTTTAAAGAGACAGTTAAGCTAAAAGGAGATTGCTGAGACTGGAAACACAAGAAAGACCCTATTACTGTGACTGATAGATTCCAAGTTCTTGTGTGTGGCAAGCAATTAATTGCAAAGCGTATACTCAAGGTAGAGAAGAAGTGGCTGTGTTTGTGAAGGTTGTGAACAGAAAAATGGGGGGCCAAAAACGCACACTGTAAGCTGTCCAGATACATGAGGCTGTGGATCTCGAGAACAAGACAAATGAAAGGGCTTCTGCATGCCTTGGTCTAGGGTTCTGCAGAAGGCTCCTACAATGACAGCGATGTCTGAGCTCATGGAGTGAAGAAGAGAGATTAGGGAGGGATGGTTTGAGGGTGGTGCTTGAACTGAGCTTGCCTGGGTGCAGCAGAGTGACTTCTACAGCCCCCAAGATCCTGTCTGTTCTAGTAAGGCAAGGACACATACACATGATAGCCTCAACCAGGCAGGGAGAGGCCTCAAGTGCCTTGGTCTCCAACTCTCAGCCCCTGGCACTGTGGGACAAGAGTTTTTACCATGAGACCTCTGGTCTGTGACTTCAGTGCAGCTGCCCTGAGGCAATAGCCTTGCTTCCTCAGGTTAGTGCACTGTGCTCAGCAGCAAGATTGGCCCGCCAGGCATCCCTGTCCTCAAGTGGGATCAAACCTCTTGGGCTCCCCATCCCTTGCAACTATAACTTTTTGTTCTGGTGCAGATAAGACTGCAGCTCTGTTCTGTAAACAGAGTTTGTGTCAATTTCCATCTTCCCATAAGGAGAAACCATTAACCCTTTTGACTTGTTTCTGGACCTTTCCCCTGCCAGATGTGTAAAACAAAGGTCCTATCTTTGTGCTAATACTCAGCTGTCTTGAACAGCAGAAGGCCCAGCTGAGCCAGTATGCAGCTGAAACTCAATAAATCCTTTTTTCACACTGATCTCTCTGACCAACTGGATTCTGCAATGGTTTTAGACTCTCTGACGACAAGTGTGGATGCAGACATATGCACTTGCATGTGTGGCAATGAACACACTGCATGTGTGTAATTCTTTATATGAAAACCTCTATGCAGAGAAAGCCCTGAGTTGCCATGATTTCTTCAGTTCTAAATCAAATACCAGGGCTTATTTTAGCTTTCCCTGACCAAGGAAGACAAATACTTCACCTTTACTTGCTATGTGTTGCTGTCTGTTTGTGCTTGGATTTTTGAGACAAGGTCTCACTACATAGTGCAGACTGACCTTGATCTAACTGCCATCCTCCTGCCTCATCTCTGGAGTGCAGAGATTACAGGCATGGGTTTCCATACCCTAGCTCTTTCATCTGCCTTTTGTTGACTCAAAAAAAAATTTCCCTGGAGGTTACACAGCTGTGTTGTCCAAATTATGTCCCCATGGATTTGCCACCAATAGTACCTCAGCTGTGTGGGCCATGAGAACCATTGCCTGGGCTTTCTCTGGGACTTGAAGTCCACTTTGGCTGAGAACAGACTCCACACTGGGTCTGCTGACTTTAACCTTGTGACAGACCTCTGCATGTGGGTGCATTCGTCATCGGAAGAATGCTTTGTTGGAAAGTGTTCCTACAAGGTGGATTTGATCTGAACTTGCAGAATCTCTCTTTTCCCTCCACAATTGGAAACAGTAAGAATAGAACAATGTCCTATTCCATTGGCCTTGAACAGCACCAATCAGTGTCTAATTCAGCAGCCCTGTCAACCCCATCTTCCCATCCTGCCTCTCTGTAAAGCCTCAAGTTACCCCAAGTTCCCTAATGGCTGTTGTGGGGATAGCTCCCATCCTGCTGTGACCTGGGCACTCTCAGGATGTCTAAGCAGTAGTCTGAGAGCAAAGGAGCAACTTTTGGCAAGGGGAAGGGAAAAGATAAGCAGGGCTCTTTATTAAGCAAGCAAGTAGCTATCCTCGAGCTATGAAAGTTGACAAACTGGATGAAACCAGTTGTGGCAAAGGTGGGAAGCAGATCTGAACCAACAACTGGCCCAAAACTTCCCAAAGCAGACTTGCTGTTCATAATAGACCCCACCAGTCCTGAGACACCCTTTCCTGCAGAACAATCATGACTGAAATGATACTGCTTTGAGACACCATAAAATGGACATCCTGCCTTGCTTGGGATCTCTCTATGCATGGAGTGCTGGGCTTTGTTGTCTTGTGAGGTGCCCTGTGTGTTTTTACACTAAACTTTCATTTCATTTTTGCTTAAGACCTAGTCAGTGTTGGTGCCAGGGACATATCTCTGTGGCACAAGTGCCTGCCTGGCAAGTGCAAGGTTGTGAATTTGAACCCTGACACTGCCAAAAAAAAAAAAAAAAAAAAAGACCTAGTTAGTGTCTGATTTCCATCTCACCTGTGGCCAAGGGCCTATGCTTGTCAGTGATACTAACTTTGCAAATAAATCTTTTTTTCTTGTCCCAACAAGTATTCTCAATTCACTGGCTTTTTTTTTTTTTTTTTTTTTTTTTGTGGGGAAAGTAAACAAATGCAGAGATTGGGAACACTTCCATGTTTTGACATTGGTAGATCTCTTTTTTGCCTATAAGATATTTAACCTACATTATCTATAATATATATTTGCTAAATTTCAAACTGCAGAATTTGGGGTTGGAGTTATTATTATTTTTAAAGAATTGTCTATTTATTTATTTATTTATTTGGTACAGGTCTGGTTATACAGCTCAGACTCAATGATCCTCCTGTCTTAGCCTCTTTAGTGCTGGGATTACAGGTGTGTGCCACCATGCCTGGCTTGGGTGGCTGGCACGAACACCCAGGATTTGGATGGGGGAGGAGGTATAGCTTGTAGTACTGGGGATCAAACCTGTGTCCTTTCACTTGCCAGCTAAGTGCTTAGAATGCCAAGCTATCTCCCCAGCCATTAGTGTTGGAATTATAATGTATGCCTCTGTGGAAAACACTATCCATTGTACAACTGTCATCCTAGCACTTGGGAGACTGAGACAGGAGAATCCCTGTGAGTTTGAGGCTAGCCTGTACCACATAGTGAGAACAAAAAAGTAAGGCCCTGTTTTAAAAAACAAACAACAAATAACAACAATACCAACAAACCCATCTTAGACAAATTAGTGACTCAACAAGACTCATTTTAAGAAAATCTCAGTGCAGTTGAGATTACACACCTGTAATCCCAGAACCTGGGAGGCTGAGGCAGGAGGATTAGTGTGAGTTCAAGACCAGCCTGGGCTACAGAAGTGAGCTCAAGGCCAGCCTGAACTGCATAGTGAGACCCTGTCTAAAATAAAATAAAATAAAATAAAATCTCACTGTAAAGGCCTTGGGTTTAATCTCCAGAACTGGACAAAAATAGGAGTTCTCTATTTGCAACATTATTATTATTTGTGACTTTAGCCTGAAGGCATGGGTACATGTGTTAATATTATCCCCTAGTTATTGTGGGCTGATCAGGACCACAGTCTCCTGAAAGAGTGGATGGTGAAGACTTAAATAAATGAGTCAAATAAAATTCAGGGCTCTAGGAGGACCCAAACCTTCTCATAGAATTCAGGATTCTCTGGGTTAAGATCAAGAACTTCTGTAGGCAGCCCATATTTATTATATTTATTATCCAAACAAAGGAGGGGAATATTGAAGAGGATGCAGGAAACCGGGCAGGACTTGGGAGTCCCTCCAAGGGTTTTCCAAGTAAGACATTATTTTAATTCAGGAGAACTATATTATCTCCAGGAAGGCTTTCAGCTGTGAAATGCCTGTAGCTACAGTATTTATTTTTATTTTTTAAAGAGAATGGCCTTTGTCTAGCTAACTGAGGTTGAAGCCAGGTGTCCTTAGCTGTGGCCATGCCTTGTCCTTTGAGGTGTCATGGCTTCACCCATCAATAGAGGTCTCCTTTTTTATTTATTTTTATTTTTTGGCAGGACCAGGATTTGAACTCACGACCTTGCACTTGCCAGGCAGGCACTTGTGCCACGAGGCTATCTCCCTGGCCCCCATTAGACGTCTCAGTGAGGCCAGTGACCTACAGTGGCTCACTTACTATGAGTCTGTTGCCCTGGGCCTTGGGCAAACTCACAAGTTAGCCTGAAAATCCAATTGGTTAATATATAAGTCTTAGTCAGAGCCACTTCATAGTGATCTCCATCAATTCTTCTTTTTTTTTTTGGTGATTGCAGCAGTTGAAACATGACTAGAATTGTTGGCTTTGATGTCCCCAAAGAAGACTAAGAACAGAAGTAAAAGATGCAAGCATGTTAATGTAATAAGTCCACTGTAGACTCCAAGAGGTTGTCTGGTGGCAGTAATCTTCACCACGAATTTGAAATTTTCTCTTTCTATGGCTGCCTGTTCCAGGATACATCCTCAGTGATGTTTTTATGACCTGTTAATATATACATATACCCCATCCCCAATTTATTAACTGTACTGGGCTATCTTATTTTATTTATTTGGACATCCCTTTTTGCCATTTATCCCTACTTAATTACCTATAATAATTGTAACTAATTTAGCTGCCTACTATATTTCCTCTAAAGAGCTATTCCTAACTGTGATTAGGGAAGACTGGGTATAGTTTTCATCTTAACTGCTTCAAGCTAAGAAGGGTTGATATAAAGGAAGACGGCTGTCAAGGGCCCCCTCCAGAGAGCTAAAGCTAATTCCTGTTGCAGTTTACCAGCTGGGAGGTCCCTTTATGAAGTGGATCTGGTAGATCCCAGTAGAAAGAATCTAGCATATTTTCTATTGGTTTTATCCATGTAGTAACTTAGAGTTTGTCAGTCTCTAGGCAAAACTAAATAAATTTTTAGATAAGTTAGTATTATTATGGCATAGTTTGTATATGTGGTTACTTTTCTGCTCATGTTCAAGACCACATTAACGTGAGACCTGCATTAATTAAAATTAACTTCTTGCTATCTATAAAGGTCAGTTAAATCTCCTCAGTATTTACCTTGGAACCAAGTACAGTGCCTTTCAGTACTTTTGTCAGTGTTAGCCATCTGGATAAGTTATGGCCATTGCTTGACCAAGTTGCTTTCTGTGAAAGCTTGGGAGATTTTTCTCTCCAGGTGATTCTCTGATACACTATAGAATCGCTTTCTTCTGTGGCATCATAATCTCCTTGATCAGAAGATCAGAGACTCAACTGACTTATAAGATGCTGCAGCGATGTTTTGTGTCCTTGTTGACCTCTGAGGGCTAGGGCCAAGATATTGGCTATCCTCTTTCTAACTTAATCTAACTTTCAATTTTTGGTCTCCAAACCTCAGTTGTTGAATAGCCAAAAGAGAAGGTTAATGACATTACATTGTAGTGGGAACAGTAACTTAATTATTAACATTTTATTTGAGTATTAAGTACCTTGAAATATAAAATATCACCAGAGAACTATTATTTCTTACTAGCCATAGAAGTTCTAGTACTTAAATCCCTATAGAATGTTAATAGACAACAGTTATATAGTTTTACGGAGAAAAACTGAAATCAGAAGCCATATATAGAAGTGAAATGTAACAATCAGGATGACATTTTTTGTAGCACACTTAAATCTCTAACATGGAGTAGAATATCCTTTTTAGTCAATCATGCCAACCTAAGTACATAAGCAGCTTTTTATTTAATTTATTGTCCTCTAGTATGATATCATTCAAGAAATTTGTAACATTGTCTGGCCTGTTTAATATCTAAACATCTCTAAATATAGTAACACATATCTATTTTTAAAAATTTAATTTAATTTAATTTTTTTCTTATTTCAGAACTTTTGTTTGTTTGTTTATTTATTTATTTTTATGGCCGGCTTAGCCTGCCCTGAGGGAAGGGCTGGCACAGCATGTGGTGCTCGGGATCTAACTGTGGTCGCTGCAGCTGCCCAAGCTTTCCTAAGCAGGTGCTTTAGACCACTGAGCCATCCTGCCAGGCAGTAACACATATCTAGCATACATATTACATAATGTTTTTTTGTTATGATAAATAATTACTTTTTTATAATTTATTATTACTTTTAATAAGAAATAACAATATGACAGTTTCAAAACACATTAGTAGTACATTCCCAATAATTGATACAATGCATATTATTACCCTTATAGTAGTTATTCAGAGCACAGGATGTAGACATGATAATTTTTCTAATCATTATTGGTACAAAAAATTGTTCTCATAGTTGTATACATAGTTCAGTACTCCATAATTGCATGAATTATTGGCAGAACTGGCAATGTCGGAAGCTGTTAATTTAAGCCTTTTACAGTTCAGTATACTAATCTAGGTTACATTTTATGTATAGTATTACGTAAGTCTTTATTAAACACATATTTGACTGATGACCTCATGTTGGCTTAATATGAATCTTCTGTTACAAATATGTGGAGCACAAGAGAAAGACAGATGTCTATCAGTATAAACAATCCCAGTTTTACATTTTAGAACATTGTATATTTGGAAGATATGAATACACTTACATCATAGAATTAATTAAAATAAATTATCATTATTTTGTTTCTTTAGTTTTATACCAATGACATGGCAAGAAAGACTCCATTTTATTTTATTTAATTTTTAAATTTTATATATTTGGTACAGGGTCTCACTGAACAGCTCAGATTCTAGTGATCCTTCTGTTTTCAGCCTCCCCAGTGCTGGGATCACAGGCATTTGCCATCGTGCCCTGACTCAGTTGCTGGCTCAGCATAACCAAAAGGGGGCACAGTGCAGTATGCAATACTGGAGATTGAACCCTGGTCCTTGCGCTTGCCTAAGCAGGTACCCAGAGAGTCTGCTGAGACTAGTCTCACCCACCTGAGACTCTATTTCAGAAGTTGTGGAAACTTTAGGTGAATTTGCACCTCATTCTTTTCCTTTGTAGTTAACTATTAAACCTACAAAGGAGGACAAGTCACTAACCTAAGGAGAAAATAAAACAAATTATAGTTTAGCTAAAATTTAACCATACTATCAAACCACTGTGAAATGTAACTTTTTGACATTTTTGTGAAATTCCAAAATGAGGTAATGTGGATACAATAGTTGTTTGTAAATGTATAAAAGCCCAGTACAAAGTTCTCTGGCTATTGACATTCTCTGATTTTGCATCACGTTGTCCTCCTGCCAGCAATGAAAAGCCTCATTTGCTCCCATTCTTGGTCTCTCATGAGCTTTTATCTCACTGAATTTTGCCACAATGCCAAAAGCATTTTTTATTCACAAAATCTAATTGTCTTATTTTTTGAAAACTTAACCCTCTGACAGTGACCAACGTAAACATATTGCAATAATATATTTCGGACAATATTCATTGGGGTGTCTCCCAGAAGGCTATGGAGACTACTAGGGCTCCTGATTATAAACAAACCTGGTTCATGTTATTCCAGGAATCTTTTTTTTATTCATCAGTTGGAGTTCTGTTCAATAGGCTCTCCTCACCCTAGGGGATTTTTATTTCATTGCCTTATCAAAGTTTTGATAACTCATGAAAACACAATCTCAGGCTGGCAGTAGTGCTTCACACCTGTAATCTCAGAGACTGTAATTCAGGAGGATCACAGTGAGTTTGAGACCAGCCTGGGCTACAAAATGAGTTCAAGTCCAGTCTGAGCTACATAGTGAGATCCTATCTCAAAAAGGAAAGAAAGAAAAAGAAAGAAAGAAAGAAAGAAAGAAAGAAAGAAAGAAAGAAAGAAAGAAAGAGAGAAAGAACAATCTCAATATTTAATGCAATAAATTTGAACAAATGAGAGCCTGTCAAGATATAGTAAGCAGAGACTGGGCATGGTGGTGCATCCATATAGTCCTAGAGCTTGGGAGGCTGAAAACAGGAGGATTACTGAGTCTGATCTACATAGTGAGATCCCATAGACCCTATACTAAATACATAAAAAAGACAATATATAAACAACAATATGAAGTATATTTATAAAGCAAATTTTGGCAACATTTTGATTAGCTGATGACTTTGGTGGAAACAAATACTTAATTTAGATGCCATTTAGCTATAAACAAAATTAAATTACAATCACTTTCAAAATCCAATAATTCAAGAAGAAGAAAAATTTATTGATCTCAAATAAAACAGCTGTTTTCAGATTGGACAGAAAGACAAACAAACAAAAACACACACAAGACAATTTACTTGTAAAATCAGAGCGCACTCAAATATATTTTTGACTAAATTGAATTACAATATTTTTTATAATTTTTAAGGTTTGTAATTATAGAAAGACTAGTCAGTACTTTTTTGTAGATCAATTAGCAGATCTCTCTCTCTCTCTCTCTTATATTATGGCCAACTTAGCCTGCCCCAGGGGTGGGGCTGGTGCAGCATGTGGTGCTGGGGATCAAACTTCAGTCCCTGCAGTTGCCTAAGCTTTCCTAAGCAGGTGCTTTAGACCACTGAACCATCTTGTCAGCTCCTAGCAGAGATCTCTTACAGGTAGAATTTGGAAAAAATTAAAACCTTTTATTTATAACTAATATAGTTTTACTATTTTATTTTGTCTTAAAATACAGGCCAATTCTGTGTTTCTTTTTTGAAGATTCCAGCTTAGTTATCTTCATATATTCTGTCTTGTACTTAAATCTTTTCTTCTACCAGTGTTCCTGGGATCTCTCGCTGTGTGATTTGCTATAATTTGGGTTAATATCACTTATATAGACTCTCCCACTCCTTTTCACAGAACTTGTGGAATCCTTCTGTAAGACTTAGCATAGCAAAGATATACCTAAAGAAATGATAAAAATTTAGGCAAGCCAGAAGTAATAACAATTTCAGATAGAGGTGTATTCTTAATTTTAATCACTACATATTTTATTGGCTTCATTTTCTTAGTCACTGAAAAATCCTATAAAATTTAAATCTGATTGAGGATTTTGTGTGGTATGGGCTAGCACTGAATTGCATAGAATTTGATTTTTATATCTTATACAAATTTTTAAGTAATTTTTAAGGTTTTTCTAGTTCTAACAGCCTATTGGTGCTTTTACTTTGGTTTCCTGTCTGGCTGTACCCTCATGTCTGGGTCCATATACATGTGACATCCTAGTATCTGATTGTATTGTCTGTATGTCTATCTATCTATCTATCTATCTATCTATCTATCATCATCATCTAATTATATGTTTATCTTTTGGTACCAGGGATCAAACTCAGGACCCTACCCTTGCCAGGAGGCTGGTTATGCTGCTGAGCTATCTCCTCAGCTAATCTTTATATATTTAAAAAACCGATTGAACCATGGTAATTTCTTTCTCATTTTATCTATTTGGTACAGGGTCTCACTATGCAGGTCAGACTCATAGAGATCTTCCTGTTTTCAGCCTCCATAGCACTGGGATTACACATGTGTCCACCATGCCTGGACTCAGTTGGCTCAGTGTACCCCAGGGGTGGGGCCAGCACAGGATGAGAAAACAGGAGCTTAGTCCACTGAGCTATCTTGCCTGCCCAAATTATGGTAATTTCTGTCTGACTTGTGAATTAAATTTGTCTACATCTGGCTCTTATTTTATTATGATTATGCCCAAGTAGTTCATTACTGGTTATAGATGCTAGAATTATCTGATATGTGAGAACAGCAGCCTTGCCTGTTTACATAAAAGGGGGGGAGCTGGTGTGCTCCATGCTTACCCACATAACAGAGCTTACAAAAGGGAAGCCATGGCTGTTAGTCAACTCTGGGATAGAGATTCAGGTCTTGGGTTCCCTCAGCCAGGGTGTACTGCTTGTTTTCTATTCCATGGCTGACAGGATGTTTTAGGGAAGGTTTATTTATTTATTTATTTGTTCATTCATTCATTCAATTTGGGAAGGTTTATTTTTTGCTTTTGGTGCCAAGGACCAAACCCAGGGCTTCCAGGTTGCTGGGCAAGCCTTCTACTGCTGACCCAAATCCCTGACAGGATGTTTTGACAAACACACATTTGAGTTCCTCACACCTCCTTGGCTCCAGGCTTGACAAAGCTCCCAGAGTCTGATCATGTGCTGCCCCTAGAGTCCCATTTGTATCCATTGGCTTGCTTCAGAAGCCCACAGATCCATACCACTTGTATCTTATCTTGATAGTTACCATCAACCACATTAGGCACTGTAATTACTCCTTTTAAATTTAGATCAGCTTTTTCCAGTATAAGACCAATTGTTCCCTCAGGTGGGGGACTCCAAATTCCTTTAGGAATTGTGATAAATTTGTCACTTTTGATAAGAGTGACTGTGCAAACTTCAGGAAGACCTAAGCTTGTACTCTGTAATTCATTATGCACATGAACAAAAATTCCTCATTAAGGTAATTTTGCTGCTGCAGTGGACTTAAACCAGAATGAACTAGGTTCCAAGTTAAGGATGTCTTGAGGGAAGTGATTTGGCCCCTCCTGTGTGCCTTTTTAAAATTTTTCCAGGGCTGAGGAGATAGCTCTGTGGCACAAGTGCCTGCCTGGCAAGTGCAAAGACATGAGTTTGAACCTCAGTCCCACCAAAAAAAAAAAAAAAAAGAATTTTCCAACTTTTTTCCAATTATCAGTATCCATAGTGCCTTGTAAGGAAAACATGGGTTATATCTGGTTACTTCTTTATTATTATTATTATTATTTTATTATGTAAAGAATTAAAAAAATTTTATTTATTTTTTTTCTTGTTTCAGAACCTTGGTTTTTTTTTTTTTTTTTTTTTTTTTTTTTT